>VMDR010002302.1:0-95373 GCA_007922815.1 Macrotus californicus | reverse complement strand
GGGGGGGGGGGGGGAACCAGGGACAGAGAAGTGCGCACCAACCGCCTCACTCACACGGTCAACGTCCAGGACACAAAGGACGACGAAGACACCCCCGAACGACCAACCGGAGGGAGAAACGGGCACAGGCCCCCAATAGACACTTCATGTCTCACACATGACATGCAAGCAAGGCGGCCCTCGGCTGGGTGTCCCTGACCATCGGGCACGGGCGTGGCACTCACAGGGAGACACCAGCTCACACCCACGAGGGCCCTGTCCAAACCCAGGAACAAGGGTGGGAGGTGGGGCCTGGGCCCTGAGGTGGGGCTGCAGACGGGGCCACCGCTGTGGAAACAGGAGGGCCCTCACCGATGTGCGGGTGCAGTCCCATTTCTAGGGGCACTGCAAGCTGATCCTTGAGAGGGGGCGGGGTTGGGGCACTGACCCCAGCACCGTGGAAAATCTTCATGGAGTCTGCCCTCCCTGTATGTGGATTCCCAACCTTAGAGCAAAAAGCCTGTTTCCAAGTGGTGGCCGGTCAAACTGTGGACGTGACACCCAGGGACACAAGGGGCCAACTGTATTTACTGAAAAACCCCAGGGAAGTTCAAACCCGCAGAGCTACAGGGGCCACGTGTCCCAGAGGACTGACCACGGTCTCAGAGAGACATCTGCACCCTGTGCCTACTGCGGCACCACCCACAGGAGCTGACACGTGGGGCAGCCCGAGTGTCCAGCTGCAGATGGAAGGGTGAAGACATGCGGTCGCACACGGTGTCGCTCGGCCTTGAACGCAGGCCGCCCTGCCATAGGCTGCAGCCTGGTGGGCTGGTGGACGAGGTGGAAGGTCGACTAGACACAGGAGGCACACGCCGTGGGAGCCACCTCCATGGCGTCCCTAGAGCAGTCACACCCAGACAGAAAGGAGGTGGGGGTGCCAGGACCAGCAGTGTCCCCCCCAGCTCATGCTGACATCCTAGCCCCAATGTGACAGGGCCTCTGGGCAGTGATTAAGTCACAAGGGTGCAGCCTCACGCACGGGATCAGTGCCCTTCACAGGGACCCAAGGGCTCTCACTTCCCACCAGGTAGGCCCTGCACCTGTAAGAGGCCTCGCCAAGTGGACCTCACTGCACTCCGACCCCAGAACTGTGACCAGTCTGTGGTCCTTCACAGCAGCTTGAGCTGACTCACATCACTGTTTTATTCTGGGTCCCTTGCGTTTCCAGGAGAATTTCAGGAGTGGCTTAACAATTTTTGCAAAAGAGCCAGCTACAATGTTCATATAGATTGTGCTGAATTTGTAGATCAATTTGGGAAGTATTGTTAATAGTGAGTCCACATCTTACATACTTTATTTTTCTTGGGGCTACTGTAAGTAAAATTGTCTTCTTGATTTCCTTTCTGATTTTCCTTTCTAAGGCACAGAAATACCACTTATCTAATATATGGATCCTCTCTCCTGGTTATTAGTTCTAACAGGGGGTGCTCCTTAGGGTTTTCCACGTGTAAGAGCACGTCATCTGCAAACACTTCGCCCGTCCCTTTAACATTTTACTTACTTATTGTTAGAGACACAGGAAGAGAGGGTGAGAAACATCGATGTGTGAGACACACACTGACCGACTGCCTCTTGCACACCCACACCGGGGAACCTGGCCCACAACCCAGGCACGTGCCCTGACCGGGAATCAAAGCAGCAACCTTGCCGTTTACTGGCCGGCACCCAACCCACAGAGCCACGGCAGCCAGGGCGGCCTCTTCACTCAGTCCAAATGCTTCTTATGTCCTTTCCTGCCCAAATGCCCTGATCAGACCCCTCAGGACAACGCTGGACAGCAGCGAAGAACAAGCCCCCTGGCCTTGTGCCTGGCCTCAGCAGGAGCCTGACACTGGCCACGGGCTTTCACAGATGCCCTTCACCACGGTGAGGGACGGCTGTCCTGTTCCGCGTGTGTGGTGGGTTTCCATCACGCAGCGGCGTCGAGTTGGGTCGAGCGTTGTTGGGCCGGCGCAGCGTGCTGCTCCCGTGGTGAGCAGTCCTGGCGCGCGCCCCTTCCTCTTGCTGCTGGGGTCTGTTTTCTAGCACTCTGTGGGTCGTTCGTGTGGAATGTGGTCTGCAGTGCTCCAGAGACTTCTTTGTCTGGTTTTGGTATCAGGGAAATACTGACCTCAAAAAAAGAATCGGGAAATGTCCGTTTCTATTTTTTTTAGAAGACTTTGTCAAGGATCCATATCAATTCTTCTTTAAACACGTAACAGAATTCACGAGTGAAGGCATCTGGTCTTGGGCTTTTCTTTAGTTTTTTTTTATCTCTTTAAGTGTCATAGGCCTACTCATTCATCATTTTTTCACCCACAAAACGGCAATTTTATGAGATTCAATTCAACACATTTTTCCTTCCACACATTTCCTATTTGTGGCTGTTCCAACCCTCCACAGGGAAGAGAGGCCTTGGACCGTCCTCATTAATTTGAACCAGCTCCTTCTGGTTCATAGGACTTTTAGTTTGTTACTTGCTTCTAAATTCTGGCCCTACCTTACCTGGCTCAGACCGACCTGGTTTTCCTGGGTAACTGGGCGCGCTGCAGCTTTGAAGACAGACTTCTGCCAGCCAGGGAGCTGACGCTGCCTCTGCCGCACTTCTCTCCCCTCTGGGGGCTCACAAAGAAGCCCCTCCTACTGTCCCAACTGAACGGGGAGCTGGCAGACCCGCAGCTGGGACTCCCATGGCACAGCTGCACGCCCACCAGCTCCACACGACCCCCACATGCTGGCGTCTGCTTCGGTGTGTGCTCTGCCGGTTCTCCAGCGTTGGCGGTGGGTTTCTGACAGTGTTCGCTGACAAACATGTTTTCACTTGTCATTGTTGTGTTCAGCCACTTTCGCCAGTGCAGGAAGGAAGTTCCCCAACAGCATGAAGATCTTTATCTTTCACAATTTAGAAACCTCCAAAGAGGTTTCTCAACATTTATCGCAAAGCCGACAGCGCATTGAGCACGGGTGTCCCACCTTTTCATGTCTCTGGGCCCCACTGGAAGAATGGCTGTCTTGGACCACACGTTAAATACGTAAACACTAACGAAGGCAAAAAAACCTCATAGAGTTTCAAGTAAGTTTATCATCCTTTGCCGGGCTGCATTCACCGCCGTCCTGCTGCTCACCCCTGAAGTGCTGGCCTGAGCCCTCAACACCAGCACCCAACCCTCCACGTCCTAGAGCGCCGTCTCGAGTGCTGGTGTGTGCGTGGGGCAGTCTCCCAGCTGTCGGGGCTTCGCACTACCCTGCGCAGGCCTTTCAGAGCACACACACAGCCCGCGGGAGGCTCATCTTAGACAGGGGGGGTTCAAACCCCACATTTTAAATAGGCTCCTTGAAAAATGACACGTTTCTGGTCACCTTCAAGGGGGTGTCGTGACCAGCCCAAGGAGGGAATGGCAGCCAGCCCCTCCACGCTATCCTCTCCGGACTCACGCGACCGCCCCACTGCAACCCACTGGCTCCTGCAGAAACCTCTTCCTGCCACTCGCCCTCCGTGGAAAGGGAAGAAGCAACACGGGAGAAGCTGTGCCTCCCAAGTCAGCCGGTGCGCACATGCAGCACAGCGCCAGCCGCCACTGCTGCCGGCACGCAGGACGGCCTCCACACAATGCAGTGCCCACGGCCTGGGACGGCTTGCGGACACACCCGCAGCACAGCGCGGCCCACTCTCTCCCTTTCCGTGGAAGCCGGCCGTTCTGCACCAAGGGCATTCATTACTTTTGCACTTTGTAGCCCACCTGGGTGTCATGCAGGGTCACTGCGCTTCCTGATGATGAACAGGAAACACCTGAGCAAGGACAGGAAGGTGGGCGGTACCCTAATAGCTGTGACCAGTGTTTTCCAATAAAACCCGCCTGGCTCCGTGGGCACCAGGCTCCCTTCACCTCCGCTGAGAACACAGGTGTCTGAGAACACAGGTGTCGTCTCAGCCAGGCCAGGGCCGCCTGTGGCCTGCAGTTGAGTTGGCTGCGTCAGGCCACGGTGGCTGCCGTGCTCGGGGCAGCGGCTGCTGGGTGCAGAGGGGTGGTCTCTGATCCCCGACATGTGCCACACCAGCCTGGGCCCCTGTCCTCTGACTGCTCCCAGTTAGTGGGCTGTGTGTTCTGGGCACACAGACACAGTGCGTCTCGTGCAGCCTGACACGTACGTTTACTTCTGTTTCAGTTCTGACTGCTTTGTGCACAGTGGCTGAAATGACAGTCTACTTTTCAATGGAAGGACTGCTTCTTCTCTGCCCTCCCCAGAAATGAACAGCCCCACAGTTAGAAAGAGACACAGAAGCAAAACACTGTGCCAGGTGGAGGCAAGAGCTGAGAAGGAGTGGGAGGAGGGGCAGGTGACCTCACTGAAAAGGCAGCACCTGAGCAAAGGCCGGGGCCGGGGAGGGAAATGCCACCCGGACACCTTGGGGAAAGGATTCTGGGCAAAGTAAGCAAGTGCAAAAGCTCCGAGGACCCACCATGCTGGCGTGCCCTAGGGCACCGGGGGTTGGGGGGGGAGGGGACAGGGAAGGGGATACAGGAAGTCAAGCCACCAGGGCTTGGAGGCCACTCTTGAACAACCCTGGTTTTCTAACCCAGGAAAGACCAGAAGCTCCCAGAGACAGGGTGGAGAGCAGAGAGGACCAGCCTGGACAGGAGGAAGTGGTTCAGGAGGGGCCACCAGAGCCACTTGAGGGGAAACTGAGGCAGCAGAGAACACCAAGTGCTGCAGCTGCAGCGAGGGGTGGGACCCTAGCACCAGTGACCGTGGGTGCAGGGCAGAGCGGGACCTGGCCGATGTGGAGCCAGGCGAGGCGGCGGCTGGGAGCACGAGAGGCGGTGAGACCACGGGCCTCACCGGCTAGGGCTCCACAGGCCACACTCGGCCGCACAGCTGCGGCCTCCACCGTCCAGGGAGACGCATTGCCAGCCCTGTGTGTAGTTATTACATCAGCAGGTGACTCTTATCAGAAAGTTTTCAAAACAATTCCCTCCAGGTATGAAGACTCTAAAACACATCATCACATCCGAAGGCCTGAGAGGCACCGCCAGCCCACGGCACCCTCGCGCTCAGGCCAGCACTGCACAGCTGCTCCTCCCAGAGCCCCGGGGGAAGCGCTGGCCCTGCGGTCCTGTTCGCGCACCGTCGTGGGTGCCGGCCACTGCTTTGGTCTGAGGCTACTGTCTCCCTTGCCGGCTTCCTGTCCCAGCTGACCTGCTGCTGTGGTGCCCTTTGCGAGCCCAGGGCCCTGCAGGCCCAGCCTCTGCATGGCTTTGGGAACAACCTGAGTCACATCGACAGGGTTGGGGTCTGCTGAAACACAGCCTACAAGGTTCTCCCCACGTACAACTCCAAGGCCGCCCACGGACACCACCCCTCAGGTCCCCAGGCCTCCTGCTGTCTCACACTCACCTCGACTTCATCCTGGTCGTTGAGGGATCCGAGTCCTCCTGTGCACGTGTTCAGCACCTCCCTCCCACCAGCAGCGCCACAGCAGCACAAGGACCTCACTGGTCTGTTCCTTCCTCACCCCCATCAGTGCCGGGTGCTCAGGGCTCCCCGGAGCTGCTAGAGGGCAAGGCCTCCGTGTCAGGAACCTCAGCCTGCGCCCTGTGCCTCCCTGCCACACACCAACAGGGCCCCGCCTGGGCCTGCCATGAGGGTCACAGGAGACCAGACGTGACATGCTCGACAACCACGGCCACCACACAACCTGAAGCCTGGTGACTGCCAGCTGCTGCCACGGCCCAGGGCTGGGGGCAGCCCCGACTCCAGGTTCAGCCCCTCTGTCACAGGGCATGAGAGTTAGAAAGCCCTTCTTCCCCTCTTTTCCTGACTTGGCATCTGTTTGAAAATAATACTTTAACCACAACCACGTGCAGCAAGTGGGATCCCTCCCTCAATCCGGTCTGCGCTACCGGGGAAGGCCCAGGCACACGCAGGGCAGATGCGCCCCAGCACAGAGGACACACCACTGAGGGCCCTGTGGCGTCCATGTGGCCAAATATCCGGCAAAGGGCACCCATGCAGGCCCAGCTCTTCGGAGGAGGAGGCATTTCCCTTGCGCTCACACCTGGCAGGTCTGGGAGGTGCGCAGGCAGGGGAACCGAGCCGTGATGCTGCAATTCAAGTGACGGCCAGAGCAGGCAGCGGTGTTTGCTGCAGGACAACACCCTTTGGAGGGCACTCGTGACCTCATAAGTCACACACCCTGAAGTAGGAGGCAGTCGGGCCCTCGCCTACAGCCACCGTCCAGGATGTAGCACGCCCAGGAACAGACCCCAGCGCCCATTTGCTTCTGACGTCCCCACGTCACGCTTACCACTGCTTCCCAAAATCCAGATCGTGCATCCCCGATCTGGCCAAGGCCAAGTTTGGAAAACCGCCCTGAAAAATTAGTTTCAGGCATGTAGCCATCACCCAAATTTTCTGTGACAAGTACAAACTCAGGCTCTGAAACTGCAGGGCACTACTGGGTGGAAAGATTGTCACCAAATTAAAAGCATAAAATTTAAACATTCTCATAGAGAGTAACCCAGCTGGGAGCAACACCCCGTACTCCCCAGCCTGTCTCCTGTGAGGAGAGGACAGCTAGGAGGTGGGACTGAGCTCAGCAAGGATGGAGGTGGGCCCAGGTGAGACTCCAGGAGGAGCCAGGCCCCTCCTCCTTGGCCACAGACTATCTGGCGTGGGGGTGATAAAGGAGGCATCTACAACACCAGCAGACTTCAGCTCTTTGAAGGAAAAAAGCAGGAACACACCAAAAGATCAACGAGACAACTAGCAGAATTTGGAGAACAAACATAAATTACTTTTGTAATCAGAATACTATTAAAAACAACATTAGTTCGAGGTGGTGGGCTAGGCACCCATGGTGCTCCCCCTCCGTCCAGAGAGGCCTGCAGGGCCTGCCCCACACCCAACACCCGCGCGCATGCAGAGCAAGGACATGGCCAGGCCGCCTGCCCACGGCCCCTGGCAGCAGTGTAAACGTGATTTCCACGAACCCAGACCCAGCGTGGTTCTCACCGCAGTGACTCTGCCCGCAGGGACAGTTGGCCAAGTCTGGAGATGTTCTGAGACCACATTGCCGACGTCCGGTGGGTGGAGGCCAGGAGTGCTGTGGCCCACCCTGCAATGCACACCCCCACAACAGTCACCGGGCCCACATGCCCGCAGCAGTGGGCAGGCCTGTGCCAGCAGGCCTGTTCCACCCAGCCGCTGCAGGACCAGCGCCGGCAAGGACACAATGCCTGTGCCACAGCAGGGTCAGCAGCACCTCACCACAGCCCCTCCCTCATACTGCGTCTCCAGGCACCAGGAGCGCCAGGCCCTGAGGCCATGATGAATCCGAGGCTGCCCGCCTGAGTCCTCCTGTCACATGTGCACGTGGTCCAGTCCATGCCTGTCCCGTCTCCCTGCAGGACACGTGCCCAGGGACCAGGGAAGCACAGGGACGCTGTCCAGGGGCCTAGCCCTCACCCCTACCGCCTTCTTCCCTGACTCCACACTGTGTCCCCACTACGTGCCCCAGGTCTGGACCCTGCTTAAGACAGCACAGCATGGCACGGCTCCTGAGCCCCCAGCCCTTCCCTGGTCTGCTACATTTGTGCTGACAAACGCTTCTGAGTCAAGGACCCCCAATCTCCCGGGGAAACCTTGCTGTCCACTGAGAATCAGCTCTGAAAACTTCTTGGAAAAACCCTAACTCGGCAGTGCCATGTGTCGACAGAACAGGGTGACTCAAGGGGACCTGACCAGCCTGGATGAACGTGGTGGAAGCAGTTTCTCTGGCTGCAAACATTCCGCTTTTAAAATCATTCTAAAAAAGAAGTAGAAGTTTTTTTAAAAACTTGGCAAGCTCACTTAAAATAACTTGACATTTATTCCTTTTTAATTTCTACTTATTGATTTTAGAGAGAGAGAGAGAAACACAGATTTGTGGCTCCACTTATTCATACCATCACTGGTTGCTTCCTGTATGTGCCCTGACCAGGGAGGGGTTGAACCCACTACCTTGGCGTATCGGGACGACCCTTGAAGCCCCTGAGCCAGCCAGCCAGGGCCACGACTACTTCAGTCATAGGGTATCTAGTCAAGCCACACTCGTGGTGATGAAACAGGGGAGGGCTGGAAAGAGAAACCGTTTCCTGTCTGATGCGACTCACGTTCACCAGCCAGAACCAAAAATGAGGAACCCCCAGTTCTGACCTTTGAACCATATCTGTCAGCTCAAATGACAACCTGATGGTGGAACTGAGTGAGACACAGGCCAGAAGCTACCAGTTGCCCCCCCTTAATGAGAGGCCTCAGGTAGCGTGGTGTCCTGACCACAGAGAGCCATATGCCGACCAACACTGCTCCACAGAAGTCCCGCGAATGGGTGCCTGCCCCAAGGCCCCTCCTGTGCCAGGCAGCAGGACACCCACTCCTGGGCCAGTGCCACAGCAGGACAGCCCGGCTCCAGCCCTGTCTTCTAATACGCAGTCACGGTCCCCCTTCCACACTCAGGTGGCATGGAACTCTCAGCACCTATGTCTGGTAGGAGGAAACATCTCAGAGCTGGAGATCTGCCAGCAAGTGGTGACCAGGGGGCAGGACTCACAGCAACCTGGCCACACTGCACCCACCACCACTGGTCACCACGAAGGGGGCGGGGCATGGGGCCCCCAGGGAAGGAATCCAGACCACTAACGTCCAGTCACAGCCCTCCCTGGAATATTATGACCTTGACCTTTGAAGGCATTTATTCCCAGGTGTTTCAAGCTAGTCAATCCCCGTCAAAACCTTTATCAATCCAGTAAGCAGCAAGTACAGGCCCTTCTACTGGGAATACCAATTTCACCCTAATGGAATGCGGCTTGGCTAAGTGATCATCCAAGGTCACCCAACCGGTAACCAAGTGGCAAGGGCTGTATTTCAGGTTTGGTGACACCCCGCAAAATGGGCTCCCATTAGACCTTCCGGGCTCTCCTTTGCTTACAACTTCCTCAATTAGCGACTGGGAGCCAACACACCCACACCTGACACGGAGCTTCGGGAGGGCAGCTAGCCACCCAACGTCAGGCCCTCGGGCTGGGCGCCCGCGACCCCACCTCGGCCCCGTCACCAGCCTGCCCCACGCCAGGGCTGCCAGAGGAGCAACACAGGCTACTTGAGACGCAGGGGCCACACTCCTGCCCCGGAGGGCGAGGCCGGCGCCGGGCTGACGCGCTCCCCGCCCTGCCACGAAGCCCCAGCAGGCCGGGCAGGGGAGCAACGGCCACTCGCCGCACCTCGCCACACCCGCCAGGCCGGCCCCGCAGGCCTCAGACACCGCCGCCCCGAGAAGCTCGGTCTCCCAGACCTCGCAGTCCCGGACCCCGCGACCCAACACCCGCAGACCCCGCCCCCGCAGACCCCCACACCCGCAGGCCCCACCACCCCCGGAAGCCGGACCCCGCACACTCCGCAGACTCGCAGGCCCCTGACTTCGCAGGCCCCAGACTCCGCCGCCCCAGGGAGCCCGGCACCCTCGGACCTCACAGACCCGCACTCCTCGACCCCCCACCCGCAGACCCCACAGACGCGGGGAGCCCAGCCCCCAGAAACCACCGCCCCCCGGCGCCCCGGGCCGCAGCCTGCCCCTCCCCCCCGCGTCCCGCCGGCAGCAGCCAGGCACGGTCGCCCCGCCCGCAGACCCACCTTGAGGGTGGGGTACTCCTGCACTTTCAGGGTCATGGAGAGCTGAGCAGCCGACTCCTGCACCGCCATCTTGAGTCGGCCAAAACATTAGCGGGCGGAGGAGAAGCGCCGCGCGGCACGCCGGGTAGTGACGTCACGGGGCGGGCGGCCGGGTGAGTAGGTGGGGCGACACGTCTGCACCAATCGTGTCCGCCCACCGGCCTAGCGGCGGAAGAAGGCGCGGCCGCAGCGTGCGTGCCGAGAGGCATCCGGTCCGACCAATCACCGCCGGCCTTCCTCTCGTCCAGCCAATCAGTGGCAAGACCAGATGGGCGGTTCCCTCCTTGAACTCAGGGCGGGGCAGGGTGGCCTTTTGGCCAGGGATTGCCCCAAGCTGTGCCTCTGCCTTGGTCCTTGCGCGGGCCTTCCTGAGCCCCTAGGGATGACATGGATGGGGGACGGAGTCGACAGGCTGCGGCCGGCTGGCCTGGGACCCGGGAGGGGCGCGGGTGTGGGGGCGACTGGGTTCCTGCGGAGCCGTGCTTGTAGGCTGTAACCCTTCATGACAGGGACCCCCGGTGACAGAACCCCTCGTGGCACTAGTGGTTCGAGTGTCTCCTCTGGCAACGTGGCCAAACGTCTGCAGGCCAGGGGCCGTTGGGCCCCATTTCCAGATTAAGAGCTGCTGAAGTCCACGTGTGGATCCCCGGGTTTTCTATTGGAAGAGGACGGGGAATCTTCTAAACTAATTGACAAGAAAAGCAGCTCCATCCAGAAGCAGAACGCGGGGGGGCGGGGGGGGTGGGGGGAGAGGCATGGCCCTGGCAACCCCCGCGGAACTGGAGTCCGGTTTCAACCATTTTACACTTTTTTAAAAAAAGATTTTTTAAATTTATTTTTAGAGAGAGGGGAAGGGAGGGAGCAAAAGGGAGAGGAAACATCTATCCGTTACCTCTATTATGCACCCACGGGCGGGGAGTCGGGGCGGTGCAGGTTACCAAACCGGAAATCCAGGTGTGTGCCCTGACAGGGGTGACTCGGTACCTGCGCTGTGCTGGAGGACGCCCAAACTACTGCGCCCCATGGTCAGGGCAACGGTTTCACACCCTTATACTTTCAAATATTTCTGGTCCTTTTTTAAAAATAGAAATGAAATTAGATTTCATTAGTTAGATTTTCACATTGAACCATCTCTTACGTTTCACATTTCATGCTCATTTCTGAAACAATTAAAAAAAGTTAGTGTTGGAACAAAGCCCTTAAGGCGACGCAAGTGAAGCTGCCTCCCCAGGGTGGGAACCGCCGGGACCCTGCACATGCCCCATGCCATGCGGCAGCGTGTCCTGGACACACCAGCTTCCTTGCACCTGGTCGTGTCCACAGATGCAAATTCTTCAGCATCATCAGAAGCACTTTCAGCCTTCCTGCTGGTGAACAGACCGCATGGCGTGTATCCGCCTACATCGACGTGTCCAAAAGTGAGAGGGGTGATGGTGGAGCCCCGTGTCAGTGGACATTTGGAACACACTCTTGGTGTAACTAGAAAAAGGCAGCTAGTCTGCAATGTTTCAAACCCTCCCCAAGGAAAACAGGGATGTCACCAGCTGAGGCTGATCAGCTCATCAAACCACAGATCACCAGAACAGTAGCCTTCCTGCCCAGGAGGTCCACAAAGTTGTTTTTTTATTTCAAGCACAAAAACTGAGCTTGAAATGAGCGCGTGCAGCTTTGGGAACTATTATTTAGACTTGTTCTCAAATTTCAGATGTTTACAAATGAAGTGCTTAGCCTTCTAAGTGGCCAATAAAATAGATCCTGAAGTTATTTGAACACATTTGTGCCAACAGGAACCTATCTGCAATTCGATCATTCAGACATCAAGTCTCTCCCGGTTCACAGAACTGGACGTTTTTTTAATGAAAAATATTTGACATACAGTAGTGTGTGAGTTTGGGGTGTACAGAGTATTGATTTGATGCATTTTGTCACAACAAGACTGCCACTGTAGTGTACCTGACAGTCACCATTTGGCTGGAGCCCAGGAGGCTGGGCAGGGCGGGGCGGGGCAGGGCTGCAGGAACTCAGTGTGGAATGCTCACAGAGCCAGCCACGGGAACATGTCCCACAGCACATGATGAGAGGTGACACAGCTTCCACGAAATTTGGGCATAGAGCAGAGGAGACTAACTGTGGTGGCAGCAGGAGGACATGGGACTAGAGCATGTTGACAGATTGTTCCCAGGAAGAGTCCAGGGAGAGGCAGGGCCGAAGTACAGGCTGCAGGCAGCCTGGGTCCCTGAGAAGGCAGGGTGGCCCTAGAGGTGGGGAGACACCTTGTGAGGGGACTTGGCTTCTCCCACCCAGGCCCTCAGCTGGAGCGGGTGGGTCCCAGGGGCCATGGCTGACATTTGGCATAGTTTAAAAAATGTATAAATATCATGCTTGGTGCACAAATACTGACATTCTACATTAAAAATATTCCCAATTCTAAAGATCAAACAAAAATGTTTTTAAGCCCATAATACTGCACTCCAAGAAGTCAAGATGAGGGTTAACTTGTGGGACAGTTTGCACAAGAAGTAACAGGTCACAGGCTTAGGTGTGAGCAGCAGGCCTGTGAGTGCAGACCGCCTTGCACATGCGATGCTGTGAAGCAGGCAGCACTGCGGGTGCAGCCACCGGGCATGTCCGCCCGCAGCGTCTGTCCTTCCCAGCTGCCGTAGAAAGCCCGCTCGGTTTAGGCCGGGTTTGCTCAGCGTGCAATGCCATCTTCTCGTGGAGGCTTCCACGTGATTTGGTTACCACAACATTATTCTTTAATAAAAATGTATGCTTCGAGGTCTCTACTTTATTAATTTAGTGTGTCATTTCCTCCATCGCCAACGGGGGCCAGGAATGTCATTTGTCACAGTTGTTGACTGACTGGTGGCCTTCGCTCACCCTACAGCAGAGTGGCTCCTGGGCATCACAGCAACGTGTGTCTCACTCTACCAAGGAGCACACTAGAACTACCTGTCGTCAGTAACCGTTGTTTCAACAGATAAATAAGTGTGACGAGACAAGCACACGTGCCTGGTCCTGGGGAGAGGCTGGGGAGTGAATGTGCTACTCAGGGACAGTTTGTGGGGAGCCTGCTAACCCCAGCAGAGCCAGCAGGGGCTCCGGGAAACCCAGGGAGACGAGGAGACCAGGGTGGGTGGGCACCAGAGCTCCTGCAGGGTCCCGAGGCATTGCTTGGGGGTGGAGGGCCAACGAAGGCTGACATGGCTCTCAGCTGCCCAACGAGGCTGGCACGCAGGGCCGCTGTGTGAGGGCCGCCTGCTGCTGAGGTTCCTCAGGCAGCTGGCTCAGAGACCTGAGCAAGGCCAGCGGAGGGCTGGGCTGGAAGTCACAAGTCATGCAAGAGGTGCCCGACATGACTGTGTGTTTGCAAGAATGTGCAAAAGTGGTGACAGATTGGGGAGCTGTGGCTTTACCTAAGCAGAGAATGTAAGAGTGGTTGTTAAATAGCTACCTGACTGCCACAAAAGGAGGCAAGCTGCTTGACATGTTGGTCCAGGGTCTTTGTCCTGCACTCTGGCTACACTTGCATTGAAGGAGCACAGAGAGTGGGGAGGGTCTGTGGCACCTGAGGAGGGAGCTTTTTCCTCAGCCTGTGTCTGCGGGTCCTGGGCACATGGTCCCACAAGGTTGCAGGGCCTGTTCCTGCTCAGCCTGCACTCAGGCCTGGATCTCCTCTAAAATGTGCTCCTGCCTCCCCTCCCCTGCCGCCGCCTCCGGGTCTTGGATCGTGTCCAGAGGCCTGGTCCTGCTCTAAAGAACACCATGTTTTGCTCCCTCTGAGCAAGAGAACTCCCCAGAAGAAAAAAGCTCCGCACGTGACATGCCACCAGAACGTCAGATTGAGGTTAGTCCTCAGCCAAGGGCCCCCCCCGCAGCTCAGCACTGGCCAGGCCTTAACACTTGGCCACCAACCACTGGTCACCAGGGCCCACTGCTGACAGAAGCAGCAACCTCTGCCTTCGCAGCCCACCCCTGACCTGGAGGGCGGCTTTCCTCCTGGCCTGGTGGCCCTTCGCTTCAGACTGTTCTTCCTGTCTCGGTTCACCTGTTTGCCAGAGAAACTGAGTCTTGGTGGGGCAGGAGGTGGGGCTGGCTCTTCCCTCTCTGGCGGTTGGGGCACCACCTGGAAGCCAGGGACATGGCTGAGACCAAGGCGGCCAGGAGCCTCACCTCACTACCTGCTCCTTCTGGGTTCATATTCTTGGAGAACTCCTTGGTAATGAGGTGACAGAGGACGAATATGAGGTATTTCTCCTCTACCATGTAGCAGCCTCTTCCAGCCACCTCACCCGAAAGCCACAGGCAGGTGACGACTCAGAGAACACCGAGGGACAACTTGGGGCTGGACACGCGGTGAGCTTTGTGGGTGGGGTCCCGGAAGCCAGGAGCAAGGACGGGTGGCTGCCTGGTGTGAAGCAGAAGGTGCAAGCGGCAGAGCTCGGTTTTCAGGCTCCCGTGAGTCAGGGACCATGATACTGTGAGCGGTGTTCTGTGTGGCCTCCTCCCGGTAGGGAGGGGACAGGGGTCCAGGGCACTCAGTTGCTGTCAGGGGCTGCCCTGTGTGGGGCAGGAGATCCAAAGAGTAGACCTCAGGCTTGGGGTCGGAGGGCTCTGCCCACACGCGCGGAGCCGGGTGCAATGCCGGAGGCCTGCCCTCCCGGGCTGGATGAGGGTTCGGTTCTAGGGCACTGCCGCGCCCCACGAGGACGCCGCGGCGAGCAGCGGGCCGCAGCGCGTGCGCGGACCGAGGGTCCGCAGAGGACGTGAAAGCCCAGACAACACGGAGGCGGGGGCGCAGGCGAGGGGCCGGGCCCCACGGCCACCGAGCGTCAGAGAGAAGGGCTACGGAGCAACCCCTCAGCGCCGGGGCCGCCGGTAGCGCCGGCCTTTATACCCGCCCGGGAGTCCCCCTCGCCTCCCCGTGACGTCACCTGCGCCCTGCCAATCGCGGAGCGGCTCTCAGGGCCCCGCCCTCATCGCTCAGCCCCGGGGGGGGCTCCCTCCAGCGGCGTGCTGAGGCCTCGCTGCCCAGGTGCTGGGCGGGGTGGGGACCAGAGGGTTGGCGGGTGGCCCTACTCGGGGGTTTCCATGGAGACCACGAGCACGGCCGGACACAGCAGCTTGTCTAAAGGCGGGACCTCGGGAAAGGGACTGAGGGCCGGCAGGGCGGGCTGCGGCGGCCTGGGGCAGAGTGGGGGATGCTGCGAGAAGCGGAGGCGTCATTCCCCGGAGGGCCTGGGGAAGTCTTCGCCCAGACAGCGCCCGCCACCCCTCCCCGCGGAGCTGCCCGGCCACCACGTCCTGCCGCCGTTTCCGACGACGTCTTCATCGGAAGACGCAGTCATCCATTCCGGACCCGGACCGCCTGTTGCAAACCCGGTTGTGCTACCCAGCGCCGGTGTCTTTCCGCCACGGCACTGATGCTGGGGCTGACACATGCGCCTCGTCCTTCCTGGTCCCTCGCATAGTGGGTCGGACGTAGGCACTCCCGGGAACAAGCCCCGGCGGGGCCACCAGCGGGTCCATCCCTCTCTCCTCGCTCGGCCCGCCCGGCTCCAGCCCTCTGGGCCCGAGAGGCGCCTGCTGAGGAGGCACGTGGGGCCCAGGGCGGTTTATCGTTCACTGAAGAAGGGTGGGTGGCAGGAATCAGCCATAGCTCTTTGCCCTTGACCCGGTGGGTTAAATATGTGGTGTTGAGAGTTGGAGCAGAAGTGAGACCCTGAGGAAAGAGGTCACCAGACCGCCAGGGGCGCTGATGCCAAGGCAGCCCCTGCGGACAGGATGGGTCCATCCGCCCCGAGCGCTCTAGCCCCCCAGCCCCCCACAGCCCCTTGAGGAGATGATAACCACCCGCACAAAAGCCACCTGGGGCCAGACATTCTGGTGCATGAAGCTGAAGGCACCCTCGCTGACCCATTCACTGCCAGAATATAACTTACTCCTTGTGCCGATTCCACCTTCCAGTTGTCAAGAGTGTGTTTCTCCAGAGGGGATACAGGCCACGGTGGGTCATGCACATCCCCGTCCCTCTGTGTCCTCATGGGCTGCATCCTGCCCCCTCGGAGTCCGTGCCAAACAGGCTTCATGAATAAACATGCGGGAGGAGTGGGGCGGCTCTGTGTTTTCAGCAGGGTGTGGGGGTTCTCGGGGTGAACTGGGTGGGGACGGGGGTGGGTGTGAGCTGCGGCTGGATGAACCCCTCCTTGCACCTTAGTGCCTCGGGGCTGCCAGCCTCAGGGGTCCTCGCAGCTCAGGCTGCCAGGGCCTGATTTCCAGCCAGCACGACTTACAGACTGAGACGCCATTTCTCCTTTCGTTGCTGCCTGAAGTATCTCTGGGGGCGGTTTGGGTGTTTCCTGCGGGGGAGGCGGTCACCGTTGCCCGGGTGACGGTGGGAGTTCCAGCGGTGAGGCTCCTGGGGGGCCACCGTACCACACGTCTTCCGAAGAGCCAGCTTTCGGCTTTTCTTTCTAACTTTTAATCCACAATCGCTTCGAGTTTACTCTGCCTTTCCTTTTCTAACTTCTTGAGTTGCAGGGGAGCTGACGGACCAGCCTGGCTGCAACTCATTTTCACAGAGGATTTCTTTACTGTTGGGCTCTAAATGGTTGGGGTTTTTTGAGAAAAGGAGGGAACATCCATGTGCCAGAGAAACTTGGATCTGTTGCCTCTTGTACGCCCCCAACCAGGGACTTGGCCCACAGCCCAGGAATGTGCTTGAACGGGGATCGAACCAGCAACCTTGCAGTACGCAGGCCTGTCTGTGCTCAACCCACAGAGCCACGCAGGCCAGGGCTGGGCTCTGAGTGTTTTTATGTTCCCCTTCTCACTCTTCCTTTGAAGCGTCAAACAGTACTTCCTGATTCCACACGTCCAAATGCTGGTGACCACATCTTACTTTACTGTCCTTGAATCTAGTCAGAGAATTTTGTCATTTTGTTGGGATTTGGTTTTATAACCTTGTAATGTCTCCACTGTTGGTAAATATTCCATGTGCTCTTGACACAATGAATTTTTTAGCTTGGGGTGCAGGGTTTTACGTGTCTATTGAATCATGCTTGTTAATTGTGCCCCCCAGTTTCTTGTGAAATCACTAATTTCAAGCATGCCTTACTCACCGTAAGAGCCGTGTGTGACGGTTTCCTTCCGTGGTTGTGGATTTGATCGTTTGTTCTGCCAGTGTTTGCTTCTGAGACCTCCCAGCTGCGTTTTTGGTACATGCACGTTCGGAGTCAACAAGCCTTCCTGGGGAGCCGTCCTGTGGTCATGTTGTGGCCTCCCTGGTCCTGGCCACACTGCTCACCTTAAAGCCTATGTCACCTGGTTCAATGAAATTACAGCAGTTTTCTTCTGATTAGCAGCTACCCCCGCATCTGTCCTCACTGCTCCACTGTGCCCTTACCAGAAGGACGCCTGCCACACCCAGCACGCGCAAACCCAGCGCTCCTGACATGGCACAGCTGTGCATACCCAGCCCACTTGCCCACTTGCACACACAGTACGTCCGCACACCTGGCGTGCAGCAGGGTCTGCGTGGCGCGCAACCCACCGCGGAATTCATTTGGTGACTTGGGTTTCCCACACGTCCCACTGGGTTCTGGCTCAGGCCAGCCTGTCCTCCCCTGGAGCCTTGTCCATGTCAGCCGCTGCTCTTACTCCCTCAGGCCACGTGGGTCTCGGGCCCTGTTGTGATGGACTCATCGACATTCTCTGGGGTGCCTGGGTACCTGCTGGTGGCCTGCTGGCCGTCCTCACCCTGTGGTGGCTCTCTCTGTGTGCTGTGCACTTCCTGATGGTGAGCCCACCTTTGCTGGTCGATCAGACAGGGCTACGTCCAACTTCACCCCACAGTGCTGTGTTCGCTTCTGTCCTGGGCCCAGGTTTTTGGTGAGTTCACCTGCCGCTGGGGCGATGGGCCTGGACCGTGGGACCTGAAAACCCTGAGCTGTGGTTACGAACTCTCAGCAGAAGTATGTCTGAGCAGGGTGGGCCTGTGGCCTCCTTGCTGCCCTGCTGTGGACACATACCGCTGTCCGGCTCCTCCCAAGGGTGTCGCCCTTGTGGTATTGGAGCACACGGCGCTGGGCCACCCTTCACTTTCTGTCTGTCCTGGCCCTGGTGACAGCCTGGCCCCCTGGGAGCCCTGGTCCTCATCACAAGGCGGCGGCTCACAGCCTTTACTTGCAGGTTCCACAGTGGGCAGTCAGGGCCTGAGTTCACAGTCTGACTCAAAGCCTGCTGGACATCTGGCTGTGTGACATCCCTGTCCTACTCTGCAAGTCCCAGCCAGAGCTGTGGACTTCCTCCCTGGCCGAGCCGCCTGCCCCCGTCTCCCACCTGGGTAGGCTGCAGCCCCATGCCAGCCGCAGAGGGCGAAGTGGCCGGACCCCTCCATCCCAGCCCTTCTTCAGCCCAGTGCCAGTCCTCCGGCCCCTGCCGCCTGCATCTGTGCTGGCCTCTCCTGCTGCGGCTGGCCTTCCCCTGGATTTCCAGGTGGGGTCCCTGCCCTGCCACCCACAGCACCCATTCCGGCAGACAGGAACACAACCCAAGCCCCAACCTGCAAGCTTGTTGTCCCTCCACCTCCCCCATCGCAGGCCTCTGAGTTTGCCAATTCCTTTTCTGGAATGTTCTTTTCCCAGACCTCTGCAGGCTGCCCCTTCCCCCCATCAGGACTCCATGCCTGTCCCCTCCTCCACAACCCTGCTGGGCCCCACCGTTGGGCTGTCAGTACCAAGGCTTCTTTGAGGCCTCCAGGGCCTCCTGTCCATGTGCCCCATACGCCCATAGAGTGGCCAGCACACCCTCAGGACACTTTGGGCCTTGTGGTGGTGACAGTGGGATGCGCACAAGCAGGCCTGGTGTCCAAGAATCGTCAGTGTCACTTTCATTGAACCAGAAGCTGCCTCCTGAAGCCGCCTCTCTATGCCCACCGGAGGTGGGGGTGGTTCTAGGGTGGCCACGACACTCCCTCAGGAGCCCCTGAGTGTCCAACAGCCGCTGCCGGGGGCAGAGCGCTGCCTGGCGTCCCCTCTGAGCCCAGGTATATAGACTGTGCAGGGACCTGAGCAGCGGCACAGAGTACTCAGAACAACTACAAGTCAAAAGCTTGTTAGTTATCTGCAGAGAGAAAAGGAAAATGTTAACTTCTGGCAGTTGAAAATTCTTGCATCCCTTAAGGAAGTGGGGCTGCAGGGGTGCCACCTCTGCCTCTGGGGACCTGATGGGTAGGGCCTGGTCTCCTCCCGAGAGGAGAGGAGAGACACTCACAACCCGTGGCCTTGGGCTCGAGGTCACCTTCTGCCGTTGGAAGAGTTTGGTTTGCTCCCACAAAAGGCAGAGCTCAGGGACCAGGATGTTCTTTGGGCACAAACCCAGGTCCAGCTGAAGTCCTCCCAGATGAGTCCTGCTGGGAGGGGGCAGCTTACCAGGAGCAGGTGACCGCTCAGGCCAGGCACGGTCCTAGGGGTCAGGGGTCTACCTGTGGGCTGTGGTGGGGACAATGGGATGGGGACGAACCCCTTCTGGCCCTCTCACCTGCCCATCCTGAGGACGGAGGGGGCACGCAGGGACAGGTATATCTCCACGGAACAGGTTTCCACCTCAGAGACTTGGGGCAGGGGCAGTAGAGACCCCTGTACTGCACTGTAGCAGGAAGAAAGCCCAGACCGAGCAGAAACATCATAGGGTAGGGAGGAGTAGGTGGCCATGGGAAGAACAGGGAGAGGCAGCTGAAGCCATGCATGCAGAGGTGTGTGACAGGTGGGAAGAAGAGCCATGTGGCTGAAGGGTTGCCAGGAAGCTGGGGGTCAGGAGCACCCAACCTAGGGCTCTCTGACTGGGACTGAAACCTTAAAGGGTTTTGAGTAGGAGATGATGGAATCTGATTTATGTTCTCAGGCCAGTCACAGGAACAAAAAGAGGTGGCTGACCCCACTCTGGGCAGCTGTGAGGTGGCAAAAGACGGTACTGAGGGGCAGCCTGGATCTTAGCATGGGGCAGAGTGGTTGAGGCAGGGCAGGACGAGGGGAGGAGCTGGTCCAGGTCTCTCTAGCAGTTCTGGCCTAGGACAATGTCAGTGAGTGACCCACTGCCCGAGAAATGCAGGTGGCTGAGACATGCACCCTGGTCGGGGATTTTAATCTTTTCCTTCTGGCTCCTATTGCCTCTACGTTGTTTAAGAAAGTTCTCTAAGAGGTTTGCTACATGTTCACACATATCCTGTTTTCTCACCCACCACCCTGGTATGTACTGAGTAATTGAGTTTGGGAGGCACCAAGTGAGGCTTTAAAAGCACTTATTTGGCCCTGGCTGCTGTGGCTCAGTGGATTGAGCTCCAGCCTGTGACATGAAATGTTGCTGGTTCGACTCCCAGTCATGGCACATGCCTGTGTTGCGGGCCAGGTCCCCAGTAGGGGGCGCGTGAGATGCAACCACACATTGATGTTTCTCCCTCTATTTCTCCCACCCTTCCTCTCTCTCTAAAAATAAGTAAAATCTAGAAAAAACAAACAAACCAGCATTTGGCAAATAGATACCCAGTTCTCCATCATCCTTTATGAATCCTTCCACATTTTCTGACTTCTTAATCATAAAAACGGATAGAAAAACGAACAGGAATGACTTCAGGATGGTCCACCTGTTCCATAGAACTGCCCCAACAGTTCAGTGCTCTCCCCTTCTGGACATAAGCGTCTCCCAGGGCTGGCCTGTGGTTCCTCCCATCACCGGATAACCTTGCCTTGGGACCAGACTAGCTCCTCAAGGGCTGAGGTCCCCTCTGGACTTTTTTTTAATGTTGATTTTAGTGGGGGGGGGGGGGGGGGGTGAGAGCGAAAGAAACAAACACCGATTTGTTGTTCCACTCACCTATGTATCTATTGATGGACCCTTGCACATGCCCCGAAGAGCATAGGGACTACGATCTAGCCAGCTGTGCTACCCCGCCAGGGCTCCCTCTGTACCTCTTGAAGTAAGCACCGGCCACTCTCTCGGGCTGGGGGTGGTGGCCAGACAGACTGGGGCGTGGACTCCGGTTCAGCCACACCTGGCCACCTCCCAGGGACCCTCCCAGCCCAAGTCCAGGAAGCCCCTGCCCTGCCTTCTCGGTCTGGTTGCTGGTTTCTAGCGCTGTGCTAGCAGCAGACTAGGGAAGCTCGTCCAGGCTCCTCTTGTCCAGGCTGCCCTGCTTGGGAAGGCGCAGCCCAGCACGTGCGTGTGCGGGGGAGGAAGGTGTGCAGGTGCGGCCCGGTGGTTGCGCGTGCGGGGCAGACGTGTGTGCAGGTGCCTGTGCGGGTGCAGGGCAGGTGCGGCCCGGTGGTTGCATGTGTCGGCAGGCGCAGTACGGTGGTTGCATGTTTGGGGCAGGTGCGTGTTTGGCGCAACCGGAGGGGTGAGGCTTGGAGGCACAGGCCTGGCAGATGCTGGTGCAGGACCGGGACCGGTGCGGGTAGCCTGGCCCGGGCGGGCGGGCGCGGTCTGCAGCCGCCCGCATGGTGCTGCGCGGCGCCCGCGCCGGGAAACAGGAGGCCGCCGGGCCGGAAGCTCCGCCCGCCAGCGCGCGCGCGCGCGCGCGCGCCTGTCCCCGCCCGCCCGGTGGAGCGGCTGCTGGCGCGGCGCGGCTCGGCACGGCGGCGCCCGGGCGCAGGCAAGCCGGCGGAGCAGAGGACGGCGCCCAGGCCGCTCCAGGCGCCGGGCTCGCGGCGGAGATCGCCGGACTCGTCGGAGCCCGCGGCCGCCCGCGCCTTTCAATGGGCAGCTCGCACTTGCTCAACAAGGGCCTGCCGCTGGGTAAGGCCGCGCGCGCGCATTTCCGGCCGCGGGGGCGGGGCGGCGGGCGGGGCCGCTGCTTTGTGTGCGAGTGCGCGTGCGCGCCGGTGTCCGCGCGCCGCCGGGCCTGGGGCGGGTAGCGCCGAGCGCGTGCGCGGGCTGCTGCGTGCTAAAGCGCTTGCGCCGGCGCCGCCCTCACGTCCGCCGCCCGCGCAGGTGACACAAAGGGGCGTCGGGCCCCGACCTTCCAGACCCCTGCCCGTCGGCCCCTTGCATCCCGACCCCGTGACTCCCGGTCCTAGGCCTGTTCGATCCCCTGATCCAGGCTCTCCCAGACCCACGGTGCCCAGGCCTCGGGTCTGGGTGCCTGGCTCCCCCCCTCCCCGACTTCAGACCCCGGACCGCCGGTCCCCGGCCCGCACCCGACCCTGGGGCCTGGCCACACGGCCTCAGCCCTTAGCTTTCAGCCAGGTCTGTCCTGGAGCCACGGGCCTTGTCTCCCTGGGGTGAAGTCTCTGCTTCATTTGCCACTTCCTGTTGTAAATACTCCCCCAGGGCTTGAGTAGGCTAGGGACTGGCCCACACTTGAGTGGCACAGGACAAGATCCACTGCAGACGGCTGGCTTTGGAAGGAAGGAAAAGACCTCGTGCGTCCTGAGGACGTGAACTGCATTTCAGTTCCGTGGGACGGTGGCGGCCCTGGGGCTCGCGGGCCTGTCCTGCTCCGGACGCAGGGCTGTTTGAGGGGTTGCAGCCCTTGCACTGGAGGGTCTCCCCTGAGGAACAGGCTCACAGGGCCGGAGCGGGGAGCACCGTGCCCTCCAGCCCCGTCATTTATTTGGGGGGTTTTAGCGGCGCTTAGTCTTAGAGCCGGCTCTCTGTACTGTCATTGAGATGTCTCGTCCGTTTCTAAAAATGTATGAAATTATAGCGTCCAGCTGGTGGGGTAGGCGGCCCTCCCTCCATGGCCTTCAGCTAGCACAGCCCTGCAGCCCCCTCGTGGGTGCGCAGGTGGGGGCGTCAGGAGGCCCCCAAGCTCTGCAGCCCATCTGTGCTGCGCTGCCGGAACTTAGCAAAGTGCACGCCGCAGCCCCTTCCTGAGCCAATCTGTTTCCACCTTAATAATTCAAGAGCTTTGGCCCCAATTGTGTTTGTCACAAGGCACCCTTTCCCCCTCATGTTTGGAAGGCGTCAGAAACAAGGGCCCTTGCGGGTATTCTAAGCCACACTGGGCGTCCCTGAGCCTGGGGCTGTGTGTGTGTGGGGGGGGGGGCAGGCTGAGCTGGGGACAGCCCTTTGGTGGCAGTTGGCCTGATGATGGCCTGCTTTCGTGTCTTTCCCGACTGCCGGTGGCCATCTTGTCCAGTTTGCAGTCCTTGTCAACTTCAGCCTCCGGGGCTGGGGCCTCCTCGTGGGAGGGGCCGTTGCTGGTGCGGCAGGGAGGGGCCGGTAGGTCTGCCGGTAGGTCTGCCGGTGGCCTGGAGGGTCTGCTGCTTCCTATGCCCCGCCCCACCCAGCCCGGCGCCCTTGGAGTCGGAGCCGCCCTGGGCTCTGGCCCGCGGGAGGGCGGGGCTACCACCACACCTGAGTCGTGGCGTTGAAGGCTGGAGCCTTCTCTGGCTGGGTGCCCAGCCCGGTCTCTGCCTGCCGCCTATAAACCAGGGTGCCACCTTGGAGGTGCCTGTGAACCAGCCTTTAAGCTGGAAGTTCCTGGAGCAGCCAGAACCTGGCTGGGAGCCAGATCCCTTCACAGTGGTGACCTCTTCGATTGGTTAGGGATAGGGCAGACTCACCTTCCTGTTGGGGGAAGGAGCCACCACCTTGGAGAGGTGAACTGTGAATGACTTTGGATGGCTTTCTCGGGTGCGCTGAACCCCCCCCCTCACCTAGCTCCTACCTCTCCTTGGAGGGTCAGGCTGTGGTGCATGTGGGGGTTGGGGGCCTGGGCAGCACACCTTTGCTCCCCTTCTCCAGGACCTGCCTTCTTGTGGAAGTAGCGACTTCATTTGTGTAGAAATACACTCAGCAGAGAGCTGGGCATCTGGGCCCATGTGGGGCACTGCAGCCTGTCCAACCTGTGTGGTGGCACCCCAGAGATCCTGCCACGTGGCAGGTGTCCTCACATGTTCCCCCCAGCCACCCTGGGCGCAGATGAGCACTTCTCTGCAGGAGAAGGCGCTCGGGGTTCAGAGGTAGGTCCGTCCTCAGCTCCCCACCAGCCCAATGGTGGGTGATGCTTGGTGGGAGCTTCCTTTGGGCCAGGTGGCTGCAAGCAGAACATTGGGCCGGTGAGGGGGCTTTTCTCTCGATGGTTTGTCACCTGCCCTTGGAGTTTCCTGTGTGAGCAGCCTCAGAGCAGTGCCGTCTGCGTAGCACAGGCTCGGCTTTTGCTCGGGAGGTGCCATGATGCCTCCTGACAGCAGGCCATGCTGTAGCCCAGACCCCGTTTGGGTAGGCCCTGGTGCCACTTGTGGTCAAAGACGCAGCCTTGTGAGACTTTTATCCTGTGACAGCTCTCCTAGAAAACCCAAAACTTCCCTCTGCCAGTGGCATGAGGGAGGACCCGGGCCGTGCCCTGGCCCTCACTCTTTGGAGTGCGGGGCTTGAAGCCCTGGGTGGCCCTGGCACTGCTGTCTACACAGGTGGGAGTGGCACATGCCCTTCCCTCTGCCCCCAGCACAGGGCTCGTCTCCTCCAGAAGGTCAGCCTCAGACCTGCCCGTGGGCTATGCGCTAGCCTGGGACCCTGGGGTCCTGGAGTGGCAGCCCACCGAGCCCCTTGGACTCCCAAGAGGAAGTGCTTGCTCATCCTTCTATGGAGCCAGATAACTCGGGAAGGCCTGCCATCACACCGACAACAAAGGGAGGCTCTTAGTGCCATAGTTCCCTCCTGTGTCATCTTCGAGGAGGTGGTTCCTTATTTCACCCCTCAGCCCTGGAGTCTGGCTGCAGATGGTGCCAGGCTGGGGCTCTGTGCCCGGCCATAGAGGAGGGTGATGACCTGGTGGGACTGGAACCTGGGGTGGTTCCAAAGAAATGTCAGCAGGTCTGGCTGGTGCGGGGGGGGGGGGGGGGACACATGGGCAGCATTGCAGCCCGAAGGGGGCCCTTTGTGGACCCCCCAGCTGTGGACTGTGGCCTGTTGCAGATGGGCTCAGTGTCCACAGTGACTTGCCTGGTGCCATCTGTGGCAGGGGCTGTGACTCCAGTTGGCTGGCCATTAATTGCAAGGTGTTCTTCAGTTTGACTTGAGTCCTGTGGTCTCCATGAGGGGTCTCCCTGCACAGTTGTCACATGTCATGTACAGGGGGCCAGTCACTGCCCCAGCGTTCCTTCTGGGAGCATGAAGCTCTCACCTCCAGGATCTGAGCGTGGGGCCTGAGCAGAGAGGCGTGTCACGGAGGCGGGAGAGGAGTGGACTCCCGGGGCCGCGTTCTGAGTGAGCGGAATATGAGCTGCTCATCAGAGCTGCGGGGGGCATCAGGGACCTGCTGTGATTGGTCAGGGGGCTCAGCAACTCCTATGACCCCAGAGTGTGCTAGCTGCAACTTCTGGTACCTCCTGAGAGTGACCACACAGTGGGGAGCCAAGGCTGGCAGGCAGGACAGCTGAGCAGACAGTTGTGCGGCACCTCACACGGTGGGAGCCGCCCCTGGTCTTCCTTTCGGAACTTTTCGAAGGAAGGTTAGCAGTGGGTGTGGAGAAGCCCATGACAGTGCCCCAAGCACCTGAGGGGCTGGCTCACCTCCTAGGGCTGCAAGGACACTAAGGACCCGTGCGCAGTGCCAAGCGTGTCGTGTGGGGCTGAGCCCTGCACCCCTTGGAGGGCAGGGATCTGTCCTGGCCATCCGGCGTGTAGGTGGTGTGCAGGACGTGGCTCATTAGTGGCCACCAGTGCCTGGGCAGCTCAGCTGCCAGGAGGGGGCGCCACCTGCTTGGAATCAGCTTGTGACGGTCTGGGAAGCGTGGGAGCGTGAAGAGGTGAGGGAGTTCGTTCGACTGTGGCCGCTAGTGTCGGGGGTCTGTGCCAGTGCCTCGCTGCTGGGATGTGCAGGCCTGGGGTCTGGTTCAACTGCCGTTGGCCATCACCTGACCAGAGGCTGCTGTGCCCAGGATGGCTTGTGTCCTCAGGGGGGCTTGCTGCTCCAGGCCCTGCACATACGTTGCAGTCCCCGTGCTTCTCTGTGGAGACCAGGGTGGAGGGGAGGCAGGCTCTGGACCATCCGGGCCTTGCCCACCATCACCTGCTGCCAGTGGTCAGGGGCCTGAGGACACACGGCCCTGTCCGGAGCAGCCACCAGGAACTGGTGTCTCCATCTGCAGGTGACAGCGGTCGTGCTGACTCACTGAGTGCTTCCTGCAGCGTGGAAACATTCAGTGTCCCGCGTTCTGTTTTCTTGAGTCCAGCACCTCACAGAGCTGAGAGCTGAGTGTGGCTGTGAGTTTGCGTCTGGAGAGCTCAGAGAGTGGGGCCCTCCTGTATCTCATCCTTCACACTGGAGCTGTGTCCCTGCAGCTCAGCCTCTGCATACACCCCGCAGAGTGGGTATGGTGGGGGGCAGGCCTCTGTGACCTGGGTGGAGCCTTGCCTTGGGCCCACCCGCCCGTCCAGGAAGAACTGGTGGCTGTGGCTGGAGAGGGACTGGGAGGGAGGTTCAGCCGGGGGCACTGGCCAGCAGCAGGCCACAGCTGGGAGCAGGAGCCAGGTGGGGGTCTGGCCTGGCAGGGGGCAGGGGACTTAGTGCTTGTGGCCATGTGGGACTAAGGAGGAGCTGAGGCTTGTGTGGACCCCACCTCCCCAGTGGGATCTGGCCTCGCAGACCCCTTCTCTCACCAAGGGCCTGGTGCAGAGCCCGCTGTGGGGAGAAAGGACCGTCAGCCCCAGTCTTTGGTGCAGAGCCACATACCGTGTCCCATGGGAGCAGGCAGTGAGGGGTCAGTGTGGGTGCTTGACCCCACAGAGGGGCTGGAAGAGAGACATGTCCAACCTTAGAGGTGGCTTTGGAAAGTGGACAGCCCCAGCAGCACATCTTAGTTTCCTGGGACAGGTGCTTGGCTGCCCCTGTGGCTGCTGCAGCGGGCTTGCGAGCCTCACAGCCCCAGGGCTCGTGATGGGGAGGGCTGTGCATGTCTGCAGGGCTGCCCCTGGCTGTGGTGGGGTTGGGCTGTCCAGTCTCCCTGTGGCCAGCAGTGGGCAGGGATGCCTCTCTTGCTGTGGAGCCTGTCCTGAGCCGGCCACCCCAGGGCTGCCTGATGTCCCAATGCACACCTGTGGCCTCCAGCCGCCCACAGGTCAGCCCCTTGTGCTCATCCCCAGCTCCAGAAGCCTCCTCCATCTGGTCCCTGACAGGTGTGTGGCCATACGTACGCTTGCCCTGCGTGCAAGCCCTCCATGCCGTTGGGTCCTGGCTGCTCTCCCCCACCTTGTCCTGCCCCTGGGAAGAGCGGTGTGGCATTTCAGGGAGACCTGCACCTCAGTCAAGTGCTTGTCCCTGGGGTGCTGTCTGGGCAGGATGGTGGTGCATGGGCCAACCTGGGGGAGCCCCCACCTGGGCTTGTGTGTGGGATGCAGGAAATTGCTGTCCCTGTCGGTACTGCACCTGTGGCCCCTCCACGGTGGCCTCGCTAGAAGTCACAGAGGCCCAGGAAGCTATAGGAACCTGAGACAGAAGCTTCCAGGCTACAGGCTGCAGACCTGCTCCCAGTGCCCTGCACTCCTGCTGCGTGGACACTGGCGGCATCTTGGGGGGGTGGGCAGAGTGCCGTGGTGCTTCCCAAGCACGTGGAGGGAACGTGGGGGCTGGACCTTCAGGGCAAGCCTCTTACTGAGTCTCTGTCCCAGCTGCATCCCAGTGGTCACTCCCATGCCTGGCAGGGCCCCTGGTTCCAGGTAGGACCCAGCTCAGCAGCTGCGGGCGTGGGGTTGAGGATGCGTGAGCAGCTCTGCCCTCGTGGAGTGTGCATTCGGGGGCGTCCTTGGTGGGGTTTTAACGTGTCTCTTGTGTTTGATTTTTAGTCAGACTTTGACCCCGGCGCAGGCTTCGGTGGTCGCTGCGGATCAGGAGTCTAAGAGCTTTGGTTCGAGACAATTAAAGACGTGGGATGAGGATCCAGTGACAGGACGCAGTTCTGCCTGGGGATTCAGAAGATAAAACGCGTTGCAAAGTGGAATTCATGGTCGTGGAAGCCGAGCCCATATTAGGCAATGTCAGGTTGGTAGGGGCGCTGCGTGCGAGCAGTTGGAACCCGCCCCTCCGCCCCACCAGGGGGCGCTGTACCTGGGCTGGCCGTCCCTGTTCGTGGGCACCGGGGGCCGTCGGGGGGCGGCCAGCACACCCTGGCCCTTCAGCGGGTTAGGACAGCGGTGCTACCCGAGGGAGTGTGTTCTGCGTTTCTGGAACAGGTGCCTGGTCACCTGCGTTTGCTGCTGTGCTTGGTGTCCGTGGAGAGGCGTTGAGGGAGGTGGGCACTTAGGCCCCGCGTGCGGCGGTGAGGGTGGTCCTTGGGGGCGCGGATGGAGAACCGCAGCCCTTGCGGGTCCTGGAGCTGCGAGTGGGCGGGCGTCGCTGTGGTCCCGGTCCTTCTGTGAGCTCGGTGCGGGGTGTTCCCGTGCGAAGCGCATGGTTGCGGCGCCTGGCGCTGCCCCGGCCGGGGCTGTGGGCCCAGGGCCTGGATGCCGAGCTCGGCAGCCCCGTGGCGGCTGTTCCGTCTGCTTCTGCCCGGTCGCGCTGTTCTGGTCTTCAGCAGAGGTTCCCCCGGGCAGCAGCTGTAGACTCTGCTCTGTCACCTGCTTCAGGCTGAGGCCGCTGAGGACCCTGCACTCGGTTCGCGTGGGTTGTGCCGATCGGTGTTTGTCAGAGATTGAAGCCGAGAAGGGTTGAAAGTAGGCTCTTACCGAGTCACTTAAAAATAGCAGTGATGAACCCATTACCTGCTAACAGGAGGAGCACCTTAACGTCAGAACTTAACTGCGACAGTGTGGGTGGACCTGGAGACTGTTCTGCGGAGTGAAATAAGCCAGTCAGAGAAAAAGAAATATCCCATGATGTCACTTATACGTGGGATCTGACGAACAAACTGAACTAACTAGCAAAACACAGACTCATAGAGAGAGCAGGCTGACAGCTGGGGGGGGGGGGGGGGAGGGAGTGGAGGGACGAGCAGGAAAGGAAAGGACTCGCGCACTTGGACACAGTGTGGTGTGTGTGTGGGGGGGTGTGGTAACGGAAGAAATACACTAAGAAAGAGAAAAGTGACCACTCTGCCAGCAGGGCCAGAGGAACGGCGCGGTCCGCTTGCCTGGCTCTGTGGTCTGGGGGGCGGGCCCCACTGGGAGGGCCGCTGGCCTGCAGGTCTCAGCAGCTTCACTATTCAGGAAGGCGGTGGGTGGGAGGAGTGGCTGAGACAGGCAGTAAGGGCTGGCACGGTCGCCTTGCTTCTGGGTTCCATCCCACCCCTGGTGGCCAGAGTCTGTGAGGCTGTAGGGTAGGGGGTGGGGCTGGCCTGGCCCAGCACACACAGGCGCTCTCCACGAAGCCCTCATGTCCATCTCAGCCCAGACCGAGGTGCAGCCGCCTCACCCTCGAAGAGAGCTGGCTGCAGTCACTCTCAGCCCCTCACATGGGAAGACGGGGGTCCCAGCTGTACCCCAAGTGCCCACCCTTTCTGCCTCGGCACCGTGTCCTGCCCTTTTAGGTCCAGCAGGGAAGTGATGCCCTGGGAGATGTCCCTGTCGGGTTTGGGGCAGCCAGGCTGTAGCCTGGAGCACATTCCACATGACATCAGGCCCTGCATGTTCCAGCCAAACAGTGACAACCCTTAAGGCCACAGGGACCCGACCCCACCCCCCAGGCTGTCTCTGCACCCTGCACCCATGGGGGTTGGTGACGGTCGCCATGGGTCTGTCCATTCAGGAGTCAGCTGCTTCGAACACGCTTGTCTTTAACCGTTTGAGTCCCAAGCAGCGCAATTGCGCTGCTGACAATACCCCCTGGGACTCAAAACGGTTAATTTCCCTACTGGTTTCTCATGGTCCTCGTGACAGGTCAGTGACAGTACTCGTTCTTGGGGTCATGGTGTCGTTCTTGGGGGTCACGGTGTTGTTCTCAGGGGTCGCGGTATCGTTCTCAGGGGTCACGGTGTTGTTGTTCTCAGGGGTCACGATACTGGGCCGGCAGGGGCAGCAGGTTTTCTGGGGCTGCCGGGTGGGAGGCTGAGCAGCTGTGCCTGTCGTTTGTTGCAGGCGTCCGACCTCCGATCATGAACGGGCCCCTGCACCCCCGGCCCCTGGTGGCGCTGCTGGACGGCCGGGACTGCACTGTGGAGATGCCCATCCTGAAGGACGTGGCCACCGTGGCCTTCTGTGATGCGCAGTCCACGCAGGAGATCCATGAGAAGGTAAAGGAGCGGTGGGGCTTGGGCAGTGAGGGTGGCCAGTGGGACCTGCAGCAGTTCTGCGGGCTGCTGTCGTCCCCCAGCACTGCCGGAGAGCAGCTGGGGTTCGCTCTGTGGCTTTTTGAGTCATCTCCTTCGTAACCAGTTTTTCCCCAGAAAGTAGAGTCTGGGGACATGGATGCGGTGTCTTCCTGGTCCCTGCCAGGTGGGCAGCCCTCAACTCTGGTGTCTGCTCAGGAGGTCACGGGGTCCCCAAGATGTGAAGGGTGTTAATCTGGTTTTCTGTTTGTAGTCACAGCCGACTAAGTCCTTCAGAGCATCCTTTCTGCTGAGACAGGGGAGGAAGCTGGACACAGTTTAAAAAACCCAACAGCATTCAAGGGCCAGCAGGGTCTCGCGAGGCCGGAGTCTGCAGGGACAGGCAGTCCTGCCGGTGTGGGCCTGGCATCTGCTCTTCTGGAAGAGGCAGCTGAGGTGCCAAGGCAGCTTTGGCAGCCTTGCCCTGGAGAAAAGACAAAGTGGAACCCAACGTGCCCTCACACGGTCTGCACTGAGTCTTGAACTTAGGTCATAGGCAACCCCACACCGCCTGCCCTGACAGAGTGCCAGCCTCTTAGGAGCAGGCGCCACTGGCCCCGGTCTTAGATTTCTTCCGTAAGTCACTTCTGGTGCTGTGTCTGCCCCACAGTCAAGGGTGGCCAGGCAGTGGAGGCAAGGAGGGCCAAGCGCAAACCCCCAGGGCCACAGGGACGGCCACGGCCAAAGGGAGGACCAGGCTTGAAGTTTGACGAGGAACTGGTAACTAGAAAAGGTGATACAGCGGATGTGGGTGGACATTTTAGAAGATCTAGAGGTGAAAAAGCAAACTGGAAGTGAGACTTCGGTAGGGACTCAGGAAGCGAGGGGTGAGTTGAGGCCGCGGTGTGGAGCGTGCATGCAGCTGACGGAATCTCGGAGTGACGCAGGGGTAGGCCAGGAGCAACAGCTGCCGAGCTGCCGGAGACGACGGCAAGAGGTGAGACTGTGGCCGGGGGAAGTGTGTGGTTCCCTTTAAAGCTGGGCACGTGCCTGTTGCACGCCCACGTGGCCACACTCAGGTGTTTATCCTAGAGAAATGCAGCCCCTGTCCTCAGGAAAGCCTGCATGGGGAGGGCTCAGCAGCTTTACTCCCAGCGAGGACCCAGAGAGACGCAGGTGGCCGCTCTCCAGGGAACGAGCTGCCGACCGGTCCACTAGCCTGCTGGACAGCACTGGGCCCAGTGCTGGGCGCAAGGCTGACCTCCGAGGGTCGTGTGGGTGTGACGCTGGTCACTCTTCAGGGACAAGATGATGGTGATGGGTGTGGCGTTGCCAGGGGTGTGGGTGGGGGGCGCACTGGACTGAGGAGCTGACACCTGGTGACTGGTGCTGGCAGCCCCGTCCTGTGTCCGGTGGTGGCTGTGCGAGTGGCAGGTGACAAAGTCACATAGAGCTGGGTGCACATGTGGGCAGGGAAGCTGGGGAGAGAGGACGAGTTTGTCTCCAGGGGAGCCATCTAGAGGACACGGGAATCTCTACAGTTTTTGTGACTTCTTGTGAATCTTAAACTGGTTCAAACTGACAAGTTATTCCTAAAATAACAGTATATGGAGTGAAAGAGATGTGCAGATAGAAATTTTTTAAAATCAAGTTTTGCCAATAAATTTGAATACTAAGACAAAACAGATGGCTTCTTCTACAATTTTAACTTCTGTAAATCTCAGTGAGTTGATGCAAAGCCCACCTCAGCAAATGAACGGCTGCCCTGATGGGGGCCCCTACCCCTTGGGGCCTCAGGATGACGGACAGACCACGGCTCTGCCAGGTTCCCAGGCCCTTGACCTCCCTGGAAGCACAGCCGTGGGTCTGGTGTCAGGGCTGCTGAGTGCTATCCTCCCACCCAAAGGTGCTCCTGATTGCAGGGAGCACCACTCAGCGAGACACAAACCACAGCTGCCCTTGCAGGGGCCTGGAAGTTAAAAATGGGTGAAAATATAATTCTCATGGGAAAGTTGGAAATGAGGAAGGAGACACCTGCCTACAGGCCCCCAGGAGCTCTGTTCCCCACGTGCCCTCAACTCATTTTCCCAGTGGACAATCCTGGACAAGTACTTCCTCCCCCAGCCAGAGAGTGGGTGGCTCTGCATGTAGTCCCCTGTCCTGGGCTGCCAGCCAGAGCCTGGACAGCCCCCTGAAGCACAATGGGAGTCGTGGGGGAGCAACAGATGAACGAGATGGGGCGCACACAGGGCCCCCTGACGGCAGGCTCTGGTGTGTGTGGGAGAGGGTGGCTGTCTCGTGTCCTTGCTGCTCAGGGCCTCAGCCCCTCACAATGAGGGGGATGTCGACATTACCTGTTCCAGAAGGAGAGCTTGGTGTCACACCCATGTGGTGAATCACACTTCCGGAAATAAGTGGGACTGCAGGTCCCCTGCCGCCAACCCGGAACACATACTGGGAAGACCCATGGAACACTCCACCACTGAAGTTCCAGATTTCACCAACACAAACGCAAGAACCAGACCAGCCCACAGTGGGTGCTTTAAACCTTCTGGAGAAGATGATTTCCAGCTCAGGATTTGCACATTGGACCAGCCTGTTCACCAGCAACAGAGGCCAGTTCCCCGGTGCTTTGGGGAAGCTCCGCAGACATGGCACCTGTGAGAGGCAGCCCTGGGAAGGAAGACTGGGAACCAGGCACCAAGCTGCCCTCTGGAGGCCAGTGGGGGTGCTATCCCTCTGCCCAGGGAAAGCCCACCAGCCTGAGCAGGCTCAACAGGACCCCAAGGAGCACTTCAGAAGAGAAGCGCCCTGTCCCCAGAGGAACATGCTGAGGCTATGTAGGAAATGAGATGGAAATCTGGGAAAACTGCAGACGCGGGCTTTGTAGTTAGGGGTAGCTGATGGGCAGGCACTGTCGGTGCTGAATGAGTGGATGGGACAGAAACCCTGAAAGAACCCCCCCCTGGGGGGCCCTGGGACACAGGAAGTGGCTTTCAATCTGGGCAAAGGCCCGGTGAGCTTGGGGTCATGTCTGAGATGTGCTGTGTCCCTGGGGGTATGCTGGCTACCTTGAGGTCTGCACGAGCTCTGCAGGAAATGGTGGGTGGAGGAGGTCATGTGGGAAAACATAGACAGCTGCATGCCGTGATGCCAGCCGGAGATGGAGCAGTGCCTGCAGGGCCTGCAGCTGCTGGAGGGCTGACAGCAAAGACCAGCGGAAAATGGGGGGCTGTTTGAGCAGTGACAATCCCCATCCCCAGGAGGTCAGGGCACCCTGTGCTGTGGCCCAAGGCAGCTTGGCGCTTGCACAGTGGACGTGCACTGCGTTCTGATGGCACTTCAGCAGCTCTGAAAATCTGAGGTGTCCACTCTGGGCCTGCATGCGGCTGCTCATCTGGAACCACCTGGAAGGTGTGGGTGCCTCTGAACAGTGGTTTTGGAGCAGCCCTCCCTGTACTCGTGGACCTGGGAAGACCAGAGAGCGCGAGAAGCCCCCGAGAGCTCAGAGCTGACACCGCATGACTTGGCGAGAAGATGCCTCTGTGAGGGGGTGGGGGGGCAGGTAGGCAGGCCTGGCTGGTGCCCAGCTAACCCTGGCTTCCCTTTGCCGTGGTACCTGCGAGTGCCAAGGCTGTGCTCTGAGCGTTCTACAAGCAGGACCCATGCCACTCCCATCCTGGAGTGGAGGACACAGAGCTAAGTCACTAGCCTGGTCACACAGTTGCACGGGGAGAGCGACCAAACAAATCTCTGCTGGGGTGTCCCAGAGAGGCTGCTGGTGCCTAACCTGAGGAGACAGTCTTGGCCTAGGGCTCCCTGCAGCCGCCCTGGGAGGTTGATGCAATAGCTGGGGGTGTTGCAGCTACTTTGCAACCCTGAAAGGAAATAGGGGAACCTGCAGGGAGCGTGCACCTGGACACCAGACAGACCAGCCTCAGTGGCCCACAGATCTTCCGATGGAGCTGCCACAGCAGCCGGCTTCCCACTGGTGTCTGAGCGTGGCCTCCCTAGTGCTGGTTGTGGGGGGTGTGGGTGGCTGTGAGTCATATCCAAACCCTTATTCTGAGTGCTTCGCCTGGCATCAGGCAATTGAAAATATGCTCAGTGGAAAAAGGACAGGGACCTGGGAAACTAACTTACCGAGAACCACATGTGAGCAGGTCCACTCAGAAACAGATTAAAGCTAGTCACTGGCACCAGTCTGCATCCATCACGTTCGCCGTTTCAACTTCTGCGTGCTAGCAATGGACCTCCAGGAAATGAATGAATACCCTGGAAGCGGCTGAGCCTGGAGACCTCACTGCCATCCATGGCTGGACGCCCGGGAGTAAAGCCAGGTGCCACCTGCACTCGGATGAGCCTGCATGTCCAGGGCCTATCGATCTGGCCTGTGACTGGGCCTCCTCCACACCCTTGTCTCAGCAAGGGGCCCATGTGGGCCTGCCCAGGCTGGCACTAGGGCTTGCTTCTGGTACCATCCCCTCTGCGACGCCTGTCTCTGAGGCTGGGGCCACACCACCTCAGGTTCACTGGATGCGTCTACCTCTCCATTTCTGAGGTACAGCTGTGTCTGCCCACAGTGGACACCCACAAATCTGCCTGTACTCGACTGGCCACTATAGCCCTGTCTCACCTGCTGCAGGGGTCCCTCCTCACCAGTTCTTGTGGCCACTCTTCAGTCCACACAGCAAAAGGAGTCCAGAGGGGTCTTTCTGAGGTCCCACCAGCCCAGCCCTCTCCTCTCTGCCCTTGAAGTGTCCACATCCCCTCTGCCCATAATGGCACTACCACTCTGTCACATGATGGCCCTTGCCCTTCCATACCAGGGTCTGTGCCTGCTCAGCCTGATGCCCTCCCCGGGGCCCAGGACTGGGCTGGGCAGCCACACACTCAGTTGCCGCCTCTAGGAGCAGAATCAGGGCCACCCCTCTTCACCTCAGAAGTCCAAGCCTGCCTGGCCCTATCAGTTGTCCCCGAGGCCATGTCCTCCAGGCCCCCTCTCAGGGAACTGTCTATATTCTGGATAGCCATGTGTCCAGCTAAAATGCAGCCTGCTGCGGTGGACGGAGGAAACGGGCAGTTAGCACTGCGTCCCACATGTGGAAACCCACTCTATCACGTAATAGGCCCAAAGTCCAGGCTTTCCTGGGTATGTCAGGTCTTGGCCTCCCTCCCCATCTGGATACCTGGGGCCAGCACAGGAAGCTCAGTCTGGAGGAGGGACATCTATGGGTCCCTCGGATGTCTGTGGGTCACTGTGTTCCCAAGACTATGTCGCTGATGACAAGGCCTACTGCTGTGTCCCTTGGGGAGGAATAAGGCCCACCCTCCAACAGTGATAGTCCTGGGTCGTCTTGTGCCTCTGCTCTATCCCACAGGCGTAGCCCCAGGTCCACGGTCTCTGCCCTTGGCCCGGGAGCGGACGTTGCGAGTCCTCTGCCGGCTTCTGGCTGTTACCATAGCGTGTTCCCCCTAGAACCGGACCCTGGGATGTGGGCCTGATGCTCTCTTTGACCCATGCGAAGTCAATGCAGAGTTGCCCCCCACGGAGCCACAGGCACCCCCTGGGGAACCAGGTGGGCTGGCTTGCACAGGCGGGGGCGCTGAGGGTCCCCCCCATAGCATGGCTCTGTCCGGGTGGGGGGGCGGGGGGTCAGCCGTCCACAGGCCCCGCCAGTGCGGAGGTTAGCGTGTCGGTTGGCAGTTTTGAAAAAGTAGCGTCCCTTTGTGTCCGAGTTCTCAGGAGACACTGGCACCAACCTGTCTCTGTGGGCTTCACATGGCCACCACCCAGGCAGGTCCACGGCTATGCTGGAGACCCTTGGCCATCGCCCCGGGGCCATGCTGCCCTTCATGCCGGAGCCCCGTGGCCACGCTCCCAAGAGGCGCAGAGAGCGCCGCGACACCGAGCGGGCCCCTCGCGGCCTGCGCGCACTTGAAGTGTGTGCCTGAGGCCCCCGCGCCCAGGGTCCGGACCCTGGCGACCCTGCGCAGTCCCAGCGCGCCCTGGCCTGCCGCGCACTCCCCGCCCCCAGGAGCAGCGAGTTCCGGCCAGGCGTGGCCTCAAGGACTGACTTTGAGTCCGGCCTTCCGCCTTCGGCCTTCGGCCTTCCGCCTCCCGCACGGTTCTGCCTAGTGATGGCGCCTGTGTTCCTCCGCGCGTGGGAAGCAGTGAAGTCCTCTGTGGGAATTGGTCCACTGTCCGAGGCTCGCTGTGCGTTTCTGCCGCCATTGAGTCACAGCTCTGCATGTCAGTGCGGGTCTCGTGGCAGTTTGTCGGGGGCCCTTGTGGCTCCCTGCGCTGCCGGCGGTCTGGGGTGCCAGACGCCACATCCTCCCATCGCTTGGCCTGCGTTGCATTTCTCCGTGCCCTTCCTATGTGGGGCGGGCAGGCATGCATGCAGGTGGGACCCCTGGTTTCCTTGATGAGCTGAGTCTCTGGTGGGATTACGAGGGTTCTGATCCCAGGAAGCCTGCAGCGCACCCCGGAAGCTGCGGACCCCTTGGCCGCCCCAACCAGGGCTGCACTTGGGAGGAATGTCCATGTGGTCTCTCCGTGCGTTGGGCAGCTGGAGTCCCGGGGGAGCAGCACCTCCCACCCTGGGCCAGGCCAGCGGGGACTGAGGCATGGCGGGCACTCACCACGGCTGTCCTCTGTGCAGGTGCTGAACGAGGCGGTGGGCGCACTCATGTACCACACCATCACGCTGACCCGGGAGGACCTGGAGAAATTCAAAGCCCTTCGGATAATTGTCCGGATCGGCAGCGGCTTTGACAACATTGACATCAAGTCCGCCGGGGACTTAGGTAGGATGGCCTCGTTTCTCCCTGCCTTGTCCTGTTGTGCGTCCTGGGCACGGCCGCGCTGCATTTTGTGTTGTGCTTCCGGTGAGAATCCTGCCGCAGCCTCCGGTTTGGCTGACGGTGACCTGTGAGCTGGTGTCTGGGAGCCTCACGTGGTTTTCCTGGGCAGGTGCAAGGCCACGGCGGCTTTACCCAGCCTTGCTGGGCTCGTGTCCTCTGTCTTGAAGGCAGCTGGCACTCCAGTCTCAGAATTTATGTTGTGAGTTAGGATGCGCATGAGTGTGTGCATGTGTGACGGAAAGCATAGTCACACCCAGCATTGACCGCACCACGTGGGGCTGTCTGGGGTTTCCCTGACGCCCCCTTCAGTTCTCTCTCTGCGCTGTACTGCTCTGTGGCCCAGCAAGGCGAGGCCGTGCCCCAGCAGGCCCAGGGGCTGGTTGTAGCTGGTACCTCTGGTATCTGGCATTGTCCCCTACCCCAAGGTGCAGCTTGGGGAACTAGAACCAAAGTAGCTGAGTGTTTGACCTCACACTTCCTGTGTGAGCCCCTCATGCTACTGCCAACACCTGTCCCTGGACAGCATCTCTAAGGAGGCACCTGCAGTGTTGAGCTGTGGCCTGGACACTTCCCTCAGGGCCTTGACCCTGTGCAGAGCTGGCCCTCAGTTTCATGGCCGGCTCTGTCCTTTAGCCAGGCAGTCTGGGGCCATGCCATGCCATCACCCCCTCAAGGCCTGGCAGGGGAGGACTCGGAAGTCCCTGGAACCTTTTGTGCTCTCTTAGGTGGATGGTAGCCTGGTTCCCGCCTGGTCTCCATGAGCTCCCTCCTGTATTTCACAGGGAGCTGGGGTGCAGCCCTGCTTGTTTGCCAGGCACCAGCCTGGCCACCAAGAGCCTCCTCCTTGGGGAGGCAGACAGGACACCTGGAGTGCAGTCAAGGAGGCTACTGGGGATGAGGGTGAAACAGGCCAGGCTCAGGCGAGGGGGAGAACGGGGGTGGGGGGGGGCAGGGCCTTCTGGGGCACAAGCCCAAGAGCAGCGTCAGCTCCCAGTGGAAGAGCCAGTGTGCAAGGGACACACGGAGAGAAGAGGGGACCAAGGCTCGATGTGGAGAGCTCGAACCAGCTCACTCTCCAGGGTTACTCCACTGCTCCTGTGACCTTTGCTGGGGGTGGGATGGGTAGGGGCTAGAGGACAGGGTAATGGGGGCCTGGGACAACTGCAGGGGACAGGAGGAAAAGGGGTCATAGGGGCTATGGGGATGGGAGGGTGGGAGCCAACCCATCTAAAGCAAGACCCCATTGGTTGGGAGCCCAGGAAGACAGAAGGGGCAGTACCTGTAGGGTCAGTGGCTGTGGGGCTGGCTCTGGAGTCTGTCCTGACCATGACCCCTTCCTGGAAGATTGAGGGGCAGGTGGTCCAGCTGAGGCAGAACCAGGTGTGACACCTGCATCCTGTCCCTTCCCTGTCTGCCCAGTGGGAACATGTCCCTATATGTGTTTGTCCTGTAGCCTCCTGGGGTGGCCTGGGGACATGTCCTCCAGCCTTTCATGGGTGAAGACCAGGATGGGCTGGGTGACCATCCAGGCATGTCTTGTGTCCCCAGGCATTGCTGTCTGCAATGTGCCAGCGGCGTCTGTGGAGGAGACCGCTGACTCCACCATGTGCCACATCCTCAACCTGTACCGCAGGACCACCTGGCTGCACCAGGCGCTGCGGGAAGGCACGCGGGTCCAGAGCGTCGAGCAGATCCGGGAAGTGGCTTCCGGAGCTGCCAGGATCCGTGGGGAGACCTTGGGCATCATTGGACTAGGTGCGTTAGCCTGTGCCCTCACCCTCTCTCTGCAGGGCTCTGTGGGGCTCAGCGGATGGTCTCCCTACCCAGGGACAGCGTGGGGTGGAGGAAGCTCTGCCACAGAACCTGTGCTGGCCCCTATCTGCCCAGGAACACCAGGCCTGGGCCACAAGCACAGATACCAAGCAGGTGCCCACAGGGTCATGCACATGCTCACCCTGCATCCTCTCCCAGCCTGTGGCAATGGCTGAGATGTTGCCTTCAGGTGAGGGCCAGATGTTCCTGGGGTCTCTCCCCAACTTGGGCCTTCAAGACTGTCACTAGCAGCTGCTGTGGGTAGATTGCAGTGTCCCCACCCTGCTGTGCAGTCCTTCATTCATTCTCCTGCCTGCTCATGCAGCAGGTGGCTGTCCTGGGCTGGGTGGTGTTCTGGGTCCAGCACACGCATGGAGCAGCCTGACCCTCTGCCCCACCCCACGCATCAGCCCATCATGTGTGCTCCCTGGGGGCTGCCTCTCGTCCCCACCCCTTCTCTGAAGCCCTTGTCCCCCACTTGGCCAGGTGGGGGTCCTGTGGCTACTGATCCGGTGGCCCCATGCTCAGTATCTGGGTGTAGAAGCCTTGGGGCTCAGAGGACTGTGCTCCCACACTGAGTGGTGTGGACACCAAGCCAGGGAGGGTCCCTAGCCAAGGTGACAACAGTCTCCCACCAGGTCGTGTGGGGCAGGCAGTGGCACTGCGGGCCAAGGCCTTCGGCTTCAACGTGCTCTTCTATGACCCGTACCTGTCGGATGGCACGGAGCGGGCGCTGGGGCTGCAGCGGGTCAGCACCCTACAAGACCTACTGTTCCACAGCGACTGCGTGACCCTGCACTGCGGCCTCAACGAGCACAACCACCACCTCATCAACGACTTCACTGTCAAGCAGGTGGGGCCCGAGCCATGGAGGTCCGGCCTGAGCAGCAGGGGTGCCCTCTGGAGCCAGCACATGGCGTTCCTGCCAGTGCCACCTGCCTCAGCCCAGGTCCCCCGTGGTCCCAGGCCAGCCCCTTCCCCTCAGCCCTGCAGCCGAGCTGCCTGGTGCTGCTCAGAGGCCAGCAGACTGCTTTGGACCATCCCTGCCGAGGCTCCAAAAGGGCCGTGGGCCTGTGACGGAGGTGGAGCCCTGCAGCCTTTGGTGCTTTGGGGCCAAGTTCCTAGCAAACAGGGTGAACTAAGGACCAAGGGTCTTGGGGTTGCCCGAGGGTTGAGGTTTCCATCACAGCTGAGTGGTGGCCCTGGGGCAGCTTTCAGCATTCCTGAGCTGCTCTGCCTCTGGCAAGACCCGGGAGCGGGGCCACCTCCCACAGTGGTGGGGTGAGCCTGGGAGCCAGGGCCATGAGGTTTAGCCCCAGAAACCTTCACCAGCAGAGCCTGCAGGCCGGGGTGGCCCACCTGGGAAAGGCCCCAGTGTGACACCCCTGCCTGGCCCTCCTCCTGGCAATAGGGTCGTGAGGAGGCTTCTGTGTTCACTTACTCTTGGACCCATGTCGGTGTCTTCCAGATGAGACAAGGGGCCTTCCTGGTGAACACAGCGCGTGGTGGCCTGGTGGATGAGAAGGCACTGGCCCAGGCTCTGAAGGAGGGGCGGATACGCGGGGCGGCCCTGGATGTGCACGAGTCAGAGCCCTTCAGGTGACCACTAGCAGTGCTTGGGTGGTTCTGAGCTGGCACCCCTCCCTGGCTGGGCCCTCACTTGCCTAGGCTTGCACCTCCCACCAGCTGGCTCGACGCGTATGAAACGAGGCTCCAGTGCGTGGACATGCCATGCATGGGGGGGCCAGGGCAGCCTTCCTCCTAGACGAGGCCCCTCCCCACGGCTCTCAGATACCCGTGGGCAGGCATGACTGTCTTGGGAACCCAAGGGGTCTGAGGGAGAAGGTGGCACCTGGGCCATGGCACTGACCTGTGCTGTGCTTTCTCAGCTTCAGCCAGGGCCCCCTGAAGGATGCCCCCAACCTGATCTGCACCCCCCATGCAGCCTGGTACAGTGAGCAGGCGTCCATTGAGATGCGCGAGGAGGCAGCCCGGGAGATCCGGAGAGCCATCACAGGTGGGCTGGGCAGGGCGCCAGCAGGGCCTGGGGTCCCCTGAGGCTCTCTCAGAGGTGAGCACCCACCAGGTGGCTGGAGCTGGGCACCTCCATCTCTCACTCATTCAGCTAAGTCCATCCTGCGCTGGCACTGGGTAGGGAGGTGGACGTCACAGCTGAGACAGTGGAGGGCAGCCCTGGTCTCCCCTCTGGTCTCCCCTCTGGTCAAGCATGTGCAACCCAGGCCCTCATCACGCATCTCACTCATGACCTTTGCTCACTCTCACCCATTGGGGGGTTTCAGCTTGTGTGTCATTTGTCTGTCCCTAGACTTTTAAAAAGTCAGACTATACTTGCAAACTTGGACTGGGCCCTGCCAGCTGCCCCCTGAAAATCCCCAGGCTCGTGGATGGATGGGACCCTGAGCTGTGAGGGGGACCATGCACAGCTGACAGGACCCTCGGGCCTGAGGGGAGCCAGGAGGAAGGGAGGTGTGGCCATGGGGCCCCTGCAGCCTGACTTCCCATATATTGCCCCCTGTTCTCAACTGAGCCACCACACACCTGGGGCCCCTTCAGTGGCAGCTGTCTCACATGGATGCTGTCCTTCCCGTGTCCCTGCATCGCTCAGGCCGGATCCCCGACAGCCTGAAGAACTGTGTCAACAAGGATCACCTGACAGCCGCCACCCACTGGGCCAGCATGGACCCTGCTGTTGTGCACCCTGAGCTCAATGGGGCTGCCTACAGGTGAGTGGGCGGGCAAGGGACACAAGCCCCTGTGATGACTCTGGGTGGGACAGTGGCCCAGCAGGGGGCTCTTGGGCCTGGATGTGTGTACTCACATGAGCCCCAGTGGACACACAAGGTCAAGGTACTAGAGCCTCAGCAGGGTGGCCTTCGGTCCTGGTGGACACAAGAGCACCTGCATGGAGGCCACACTAGGACAGGGACCAGGGCACTGGAAAGGGCAGCAGGCCAGGTCCGCGGCAAAGGGGTGCAGCTCCCTGCCCTCCCACCAGCCTCATGGTGCCCTCCCTCCTCTCCCAGCAGGTACCCCCCGGGCGTGGTGAGCGTGGCTCCCAGTGGCATCCCGGCCGCAGTGGAAGGCATTGTACCTAGCGCCATGTCCCTGTCGCACGGCCTGCCCCCAGTGTCACACCCGCCCCACGCCCCTTCTCCTGGCCAAACCGTGAAGCCCGAGGCGGAGAGAGACCACCCGAGTGACCAGTTGTAGCGCGGGCGTAGCTCTGCAGCCTCGGTGCCAGCGGGCCACAACCAGGACAGGCGTGTGGGGGGTGCCCTCGGGTGGCAGCGGCACTCCAGAGACTGTCCGGGTGCCGGGCGCGGGAGGCAGTGCCGGCCTCCTCCACGCTGACCAGCCCTGCCCCGGGCGCGCTGCCCTGTGTTTTCTGCGTCCTCGTCGAGCAAAACCAGTTAGTAGTTAACTCCACCATGAGCGTCCTCGTCCGCGTGCAGCCTGTAGCGCATCACAAGGGTCTGTTTGCTTAGCTGTCCACAACCAGCGCCCAGGCCAGCCGTGGCTGGCTCAGACCGGCTCCCTCTTCGACAGGACGGGCCGGGCAAGGCAGTTGGCAGACTTCTCAGGACAATGAATCCTTCCTCTTTTTCTTTCTACGCCACACAGTGCATTGTTTTTTCTACCTGCTTGTCTTATTTTTAGAATAATTTAGAAAAACAAAAAGGCTGTTTTTCCTAATTTTGGCATGAACCCCCGTTCCAAATGAAGGTGGCACCGCGTAGCGGCTGGAGAGGCAGGAGCACGTGGCGTGCTCTGCTGTCGGCGCTGTCCCAGGGGATGCGAGGCGCAGCGCCCAGGCTGCGCAGGTGCCGTCCTGCTGATGTGGTAGGCTAGCAATATTTTGGTTAAAATCATGTTTGTGACTGTAACCATTTGTATGAATTATTTTAAAGAAATAAAACCCCAGAAAGAGCCGGCACGCCCAGCGTCTGTTTCAGTGGCTTTGTCTCATGCGACACTGGCATGTCTTACTTCGTCCTGGCTGTCATGGCTTTGGGGGCTGAGTGGGAGCCCTGGGGACACTGCGGGGGGCAGTGGTCCTGTGCCCTTGTGTGAGGGTGGCCTTGTGTTGCTGCGGAGGGAGCTGCCAGGGAGTGGAGTGGTCTGCACACCAGCCTTTGCCAGGATGGTGGCCCATCAGCTCTCTGTGCTGCTTCCTCAAGCATGCCTGTGACCTGGGAGAGCAGAGACCCCAGTTCCATGACGTATAGAGATGTGCGCCCCATAGCGGGCCAGGGCTCACGAAGCTCGAGGCACGTCCAGTTGGTCTTTCACAGACCACAGCCAATGGTTGTCAGTTGCCCTGGAAGCCACAAGGGTGCCGAGAGCAGGGCCCATGCGTGCAGGAGCACCCTGACCCCTTCTGAGCCCTCCCTGTACACCATGGCTTCAGGATGCCACTGAGCTCCCACGTGAACCCCTTTGCTCCACCCTGCCCTGCCCTCCGGGGCACTGGCGTGGTCTTAACTCGAGGCTGTGCTCACTCATTTGACTATATGGGGCTGTGTCCAGCTGCCCCCTCCCCAACCTGCCTTTTCCTCCCAGCCTCTGACCACGCCGGGCGTCTGGGTCACCTCTTGGGTTCTGTAACTGCTCCCTTCCGTCTGTGCCTCCTGGCATGCATCCTTTAATGGTCTTTCCAGCATATTCTGCCAGGAGAAAGCTGTCCACAAATACCTGTTTGCGGGAAGTTTATGGAGGTGTCGCAGTTTCACCCACACACTTGACTAGGTGTGGGCTGGGCAAGGAATTCCAGAGTAGGAGCTCTTTTGTCTCTGCTCCAGACGTGCCTCCTGTCAGCTCTCAGCCTCAGTCCTGGTCGTGTCATCCAGGGGCCTCTCCTGTGGCTGCGCTCAGAACCCTCTGCTCTGTGTCCTTCCTGTCACCACAGCCCGTGTCGCAGGCGCCTCCATTTCCCGTTGTTCCCAGGACCCGTCGGACTCCGTGAGCCGGTGAACCCATGTCTTTGCTCCGCTCTGGAAAGCCCTCAGCCGTTCTGTCCTCTTTGGTTTCCTTCATTTTCTCCGTTCAGAATGCTAAGTGACCATGGAAGGAGCTGCAGTAGTTAACTCAGAAGAAAAGTGAAAGACTTGGGTGCAGATATTAGAAAAGAAAGGCTGAAATTAATATACATTTATATCTGAAGCAACCAGAGAAGGAATGACAAAATGAATTTAAAATAATAGGTGGGCAGAAATAGTATCTATAAGATTGGAATTAGATGGAAAACAAACAGGGGAGAGGACCAGTCAAGTCCATAGCAGGTTCTTTGACTAAGTCAGTAAACTTGGAAATTGGACAAGTACATCCACTCTGAGGACTTGAAAGCAGGGTGTCACTGCAGTTCCTGAGGTCACCAGAGGGGCGAGGTATGCCGACAACTTAGAAGAACTGAACCACAGGCCAACACTGACCCAAGACCTAAAAGATCAGACAGCTCTATAGCTTTAAAGAAATTAACCTAAAAAACAATTCCTCAAAGAAAATCACAAGTCCAGATGGTTTCAGTGGTTGGTCTTAACACATTGGTACCACATAGAAATCTCTAAGGCATACATAGGCCAGGGACCACTCGTTTTTGGGCAAACTGCACGTTATTTAAATCACCATAACTACAGATCGTCTCCGGAATCGTCAAAACAGTCATCCGCATCTTTGATCTCAGTAGGAATATCTGATCAATTATCGTTAAATACTTCCGGAAGTGTATCAGTTTCGTTGGTTTCCTTCCTTTTTCTGAGAGGGGGCATTTCTAAAAGCACCAGGAACTTGAAGACGAAGACTACTCGAATGACCAAAATACAATGTAACTGCAATGCTTTTTGGGTTCGTGCAATTATATAGTTTTTCGTAGACTGATCTGCACGGTTTCCACCAATGAGATCGCTTCATTCGATGCGGACAAGACAGTGTGTTGACATCTAAGGTCCGTAACAGATGGGGCGTGAAACACGCGAAAATTCGTGAGTGGTACACAGTGTGTTAACACATACTTGAAGAAATAATCTCACACAAACTTCCAGAGGACACAAAGGAGGGTGCACTTCCCAACTCCTGCTGTGAGGTTACGTTAACTGATTCCAGATCCCTTCCAGAAGAAAAGGTGCTGAGTCACATGCAGGATGTTCCTAGACAGGCAAACCTGCTCTGCAAGTTGGGTCTAAGAGGAGCCAAGGGCGGCCTACAGTGGGACCACATGTCCCCCCAACATCTCCCCTGGGGGCCAAAGTGTCCATTCCACAGCCACCAGAGATGCCAGGTGCTGATGGCTCACACAGGTCCTCCCTGGGCACACTCCTCAGCCACGCAGAGCTGACTCCTGGGGAGGCCAACACGTAGCACTGAGTCGACTTGTGGTACAAAGATCTGGCCCCTCTGGCCCACGGAGGACAGTTCAGAAGGTCCGTCTGAGCACTGAGCTTCCTCTGCCCAGTGGTGCCCCCTCTGTGCCTTGGAGGGTGTTGCTGAGGTTGCTCCTTTGTGAACCAGCTGTGTGTGCACCTGTCTTAGAGTCTGTTTCCTAGGGAGCCCACCTGAGACACCCTAAAACCCAGCATTTCCACTCCTGGTGTACTCCCAACATGCAGACATACAGTGACGAGAAGACGTGCACAGGCGTGTTCAGAGCTGCTTTTAGCCTGAGGATCAAAAACCAGAAGCGTCCTGTCCGACGTAAGAATGGGTGTCAGGTGCGGTGTTACAGCAAAAGCTCTGCGGCCATGACAGTGAACGACATGTAAGGCCACACACAGCACAGCCTCAAGTGTGACAGAGAGACAGGCTTCCTCTGGATGAAGCTCCCGCGGTAGGACAGAGAACATATTGCCTGGGGGCTCTCTTCCCCAGAGCTTCTCACTGCCGCCGGAGTCCACGCAGCCTCCAACAGAGTCACCTTCAGCTCACCGACCTGTCGTGGCTCCAGTGGCTTCTGCTTGGGTGAGTGGCCCCGGCGGGGACCCTGTTACCTGTCTCTCCAGATTTCAGGGTGCTGGCTTGCCCAGTGACCTTGGTTCTGTGAGGGATCCAAGAAGAGTTGTTGATTTTTCAGCTTTTTCTTGTAAGGACAAGAGTGACAACATCTAAGCTCTTCACATGTCAGAGCTGAAACCACACTTAGCATTTTATCTTGCCGGTCTAACTCCCATCACAGGTGTGTGAGCTCCAGGCAGGTGGCCCCTGGGCAGTATTTGCTGATGAGGGAGGGGCCTCCGTGTCTCTCACTGTCTTCTTTGTCATGTGGACACACACAGTGACCCCTGTGCTGGGTCCAGAATGAAGGCATCTGGCACTGGCCGCCTGGCAGCAAATGGACCAACAGTTTGGGAATCGGCAGAGGGCACCAGCCTGCACGTGGACACTAAGCCATCAGAACCCCACATCTGTGCGCATGTGGTAAAAATGCACATTCTCTCCAAATTAACATGGAAGTTCACTGCAATCCCAGGCACAGTGCTAGCTGTTTGTCTTTAGCAAATTCAAGAATCTTGCCCCCAAATTTATATGGACTAACAAAGGTCTGTGGACTTGGGGTCATGAGACTTACAGGTACATGGAAAAGCAGACATGGCAACAGAGCAACAAGAGACAGGTGGGGTCTCCACTGAAGACAGACCCAGAGAGAGCTGGTTTGGAGCATGTGTGCTTGAGTGTGGGTGTGCACCCACACTCAAGATGTGACCCAGGAGATGCGCACAAGTCAGTGGAGAAGGGTGCACCATTAGCAGGTGACACTGGAGCTCACCGGGCAGAAGGCAGCTCTCTGTGGGCAGATGGTGGCTGAGACTGCCGAGGGCCTGGGCACCCCTGCTCGTGGTCCTGCCATCCCCAAGGACAAAATGGGAAGCCTGGTGCGGAGTGAAGAGGCAGCTCCTAGGGCCTGGTGCAGAGCCAGGGAAGGGGGTGGATGGGGGTGGTGGTGCCAGCAGGGAGGTGCCAGAACACAGGCACTGGCCACTCCACCTCCACCAGGCTGCCCCACTGTGGTTGTTTGAGGAACCCAGCAGCCTCTGTCTTCAGCTCTCTCCACTCCATCTGGGCACTGCTCTAGGGGCTCAGGGCCTTAGGGACACTTAGTGGGTACCAGCTAGGCCCTGGGCAGAAAGCTAAAGGACAGTCCTGAGCAGGGGACACGGCAGCGAGGCAAGTTTTCTCCCTGTGACCTTGGCCTCCACTCAGACCAGGACCCCTTCAATGCTCTGCTTCCTTGCCTTTGCCCTGAAGAGGCTCAGAGGAGGCAGGAACAGGGTGTTGAGTGCAGCTCTGCCGCAGCTCCCACTGCTGCACCCCCGCTGCTCTCAGCTGGGGCACATGGGGTTTGCAGGGTTGGTCTTCCAGGAAAAACAGTGTCAGGGAGAAGAGACGAGGGCCAGCTGCACGGCTCTACTGGGCTTCCCGCCCTGGCGGCCAGCACTCCTATGTGAAGACAGCCATCTGGTGCGCTGGGTCAGCGCCCGGCGCCCGGAGGAGGACCTTGGGCCCCGTGACCAGCCCTGCTCCCTGGCTGCCCTGCAGCCTCTCCCCTTGGCACTTGGCGTTTAGGCCAGCCTGGGTCACAGGCACTGAGCCTGGCCACCTCACCCAGTGGCCCTGGCAGGAATGCATTGGCCAGTCAGCGTCCCTGCCTGTCAGACCTGGTGCACCAAGGCCCGAGCAGTAGTTTGCTCTCCTCACCCGGACGGCCCTAGCTGCCTGCTGCCCCCTCCAGCCCTCACAGACCAGCAGGGGGTCTCTGCCAGAAGACTTGGACTCCTGGACCAGCATCCAGGAAGTGCAAAAGGACCCCATGGCTCACAGAGCCCTGCCCAGGAACTGTGCCCCCAGATACCCAGGGTGGCTCCTTGCCGTGTGTTCATGGACACAGCGCCCAAACCACCCACTTCTGTCCCAGAGGGTGGCAGACTCTGCTCCTCTGTGTAAGTCACCGCTGGTAGTTTTGGTCCTGGGTGTCTGTGGGACGCACTGTGGGCAGGACCCACTGCTGACCTACCTGCCCCTCCTCGCGCCTTCCAACCCTTGCTCGTACTGGGTCAACTAAAAAGTCCATTTAGTTTTTCCTTAAAACGAAAGACATATTTTTCATGTTCACCAATAGCTTTATTGATTTGGATATTTTGAGTCTGTCAGCGATCTCCCACTACTGGCTTCTGGTGGGCAGAGGCCGGGGTGCTGCTGCTGAGCATCTTCCAGTGCGTAGACAGCCCCACAGCAAGGGGTTGTCCAGCCAGAATGTCAGCGGTACCAAGAAACTTCACAGACCACTTGTGACATGTTCTGTCAGTCACAGCTCCTTCTCCACACACTACACAAATCTTTTTCTGCGTTTCGGTTGCATTTTTATCTTTCTTGAAATAATTAAGCATAATATACTGAAAATGTTGTGAACTTTTTTCCATCTTCAATATTAAAATGGCTGCGCAAAAATTCACCAATTTTGATGTCTTTTTTAATGCACGCAGATATGTCAGCTGTCACCACACAATCTAACAAAATTGTTTCTAACGAAGCTGAAGACAACTAAGTGCTACTAGAGCCATTGTATGGAAAAACATAATGGACTTTTTGGCCAGCCCAATACAAACAGTGGGTCAGCCTGTGGCTTGTCCCTGGGTCAGTCTGGGGACACATTTCCACCATGTGACCTGTAGGCATTTGCAGCCTAGCAGCTTGTGCGAGAGTGCTCGGTCCCCACAGCCTCCAGACCCGTGTGCGACCCAGCCATGGTATTCGCCAGGTGTGACCGGGGAGAAAGGCAGCCCTAGGCCAGCCAGTCTCTCCCGGTGGCAGGGAAGCTGCATGCTGCTCGAGTCCCCACGCCCCACACTTCACCGTTCAAACGCGTTTTCTGTTTGGGAAATCATGGCTGGGCTTTTTCTCGTTGGTTTTTAAAAGTTGCATGTATCAAAGACATTTTGTCTGTGATGTGAGTTGTAAATACAATTAATTCGCTGTCGACTTCATTGTTTACATGCACATTTATCATCCTTCTCTGCCTCCGGACGGCCATCCCTGGGAGGACACAGAGTGGCTGGTGGCCCAAGCAAGGTGCCCCCACCCAGATTCAGGCACAGCTGGGACCCTGCTGTGCCCAGCACCTCTGAACACTGCAGAGTCTGCTGGGAGTGGAGGCCAGGGCAAGGCCCAGGCGCAGAGGCTGGGGTGTCCCTTGGGTGGTCAGGAGGGAAGAGCACCCTCCAGGAGTCCCCTTGGTGGGACATAGGCTCCCTCTTTGCTCTGTTAAGGGCCAGGGGACTGTCTGACCGTTCTAATTGGGTCCAGAAGCTAGAGTTCCCCATGGAGGTCAACCATCCCAAACCACCCAAGGGCCAGGGGCTGGCTGGGCCTGTGTGTGAGGCTTAGATCCTGGAGCTGCAGCTGTCCTACCCCTGAGGCAGGGATGGGGCAGGTGGTTCTACTCCATCCTTGAGGATCAAATGCATTTTCTTGGCTCGTTTCACATCTGCAGGCACTGATGGCTCCCCTACAGCAGCCAGACAAACTCTGGGCACTGCCACACACCCCCAACTGCCTTGTACTTCCTGGTTGTTTCAGGGATCCCCAAGCCCACACACACACACAGCCCCCCCCCCTCCCCCGCCAAGGGGAAGGTCCCCCTCCCTATCTGTGTCTCTGGGGAGGCCCCACTCCAGGAAGTGGCCCTTCCCAGTCCCTCCCCCTCGCCTGCTCCTGACCTTTACATCTGGTGTGAGCTAGGCCTTTGTCCCCTGGATGCTGCAGCTTGGTGGGGACCAGGAAAGAGCTGGCCCTGCCCCTGTTGCCCAGGCACAGGGAGGAAGGGGGCTGGGAGGGCAGGGCAGGCAGAGGAGGTACTCAGGGAGGGGGAGGCCAGGCGAGCGTGTGGGGTGAAAGCCTAGGTAGGCCAAGGAAAAGCCAGGGAGAAAGGCCCCCTCTGTCCTGTTGGTAGGAATCCAGGTCCCTATCCAAGTGGTGGGTGGTCTCTGCCTCCATGGCCCTGTGGTCTGCCCAGTACACAGTCCCTGGCGGTCACCCTGGGAGCTGGGATGGGCAGCCCAGGCCCAGGGCTGGGGGCCAGCTTTCCAATGAAAGTGGTGAGTGTTTAGCAAATGGAAGATCCTGGAAATTGTTGGGGAAAAACCAGGGCTGGGGCGCAGCCAGGCTTGGCCGAGACGGTGACAGCGATGGAGCAGCAGCCCTCAGCTTCCTGGATCACAGGAGAAGAGGGTGCAGGGTGGATGGGGGAGGGGGTGGGCAGGCTCAGGAGGCCTCGGTGGGGCCCTCAGTTGAGGACTGAGCCCTCACTTGCTCCCTTCACATGCGCCCCCCCCCATCTGTCTCCCCCATATACACCCAGCGGCTTGGCTTGAGGTGGTTAGCTGTTTTTGTTCCTGGCAGGGTGCTCAAACCACAGCCCCTCGGGGTGCTCCTCACTCTGCAGAGCCCTGATTGACACCCCCAGAGCAAGGCCTGCTCCCCCTCGAGGAGCCCCTGTACTGAGCCTGGGGGAGCCTCCTTCTACTCTGCGGGTACTGTAGACATGTGCTGGGTTCATTGCTGTGACTGGGCATCAGGGCAGCTCTGCCCCAGGAGGCAGCCGGCACCCACTGCCTGCCCAGCCCGCTGCCTTGCACCGAGCAGACCCACCCTCCCACAGGGCGGGGGCTCCAGGCCTGGGCAGGGCCCAGCACACATGCTGCGCCCTGGCCCCCCCCCCCCAAGCCCCGTCATCTCACCTCTTTGCACCGTGGCCATCACCTCCAGCTCCCATTGGTTGGTCTCGGCTCCCATGGCCCTAGCCCAAGGCCGCCGGGGTCTGAAGGGGTGAGTGCGCTGTGGGTGCAGCCCAGGAGACTGGGGGGTGAACCCTGCAGGAGGAGCAGTTACATTTGCAGGAGAACGACAGGCTCGGCTGGCTATTCCCCTGGCCCAAGCTGGTCAGTAGGACAGGGCCTGGCTGGGGGCTTCTGCTCCCCATTCTTGCTCCCAGCCCCTTCCTGGTGGGGATGAAGGGTTGGGGGGAGAGAGGCCACGGCAGGTCTCCATGTCCACCTGGTGTCCTTAGGAGAGCTCAAGGTCACGGGTCAGTGATGAGGTTGCTTTCTGTTGTCCCCATCCCCTGGGGCCTGGGGCCTCAAGGACCCCAATCCCTGCTGTCCACTGAGCCCTGAGCCTCCCCACCCAGCTAAAGCCTGTCCAACTTCAGAGGGGGAGCTGTCCATCCAGCAGGCCCCCTGGGTGGGACCATCCAGTTGGGGTCTGAGCAGTGGCAGGCAGCCCAGACATTTGTGGGTAGAGTGTCCAGGTGAGTGAGGACAGGCGTGCTGGGAGGGGGCCTGTCAGCACCAGATGACGTCCAGCCCCCTGCAGCCACCCACTGTCTCTGAAGCTGCCACACCCAGAGGGACTGCTGGTGGACGTGTTGAGACGCGTGGCCTAGTGAGAAGAGCACAGCAGGCTCCTGATGGGGCCCTGGGGATGGTGGGTGCCGGGCTGACGCTTGTCCCCACCAAGCGACATATTGGCCCCCGTTTGTGGCCCTAAATTCTAACACCCATCAAGGCCCCCAACCCCGTGCTAGGGACTGCGCCCTGTTGACAAAGCCCACAGCCCCGCAGGCACCACCCAGCTCTTGGGTAGACAGGGGAGTGAGGAGCAAGGTCATGGGCACTCGCCCCTGTGCAGCTGCTGAGAAAGGGCCCTGGCCTGCAGGACCTCCCAGGGCGACGCTGGCCTCATTCCGGACTCGAGGGGCCCCGCCCCAGACCTCCACATGTCTTGCCAATGTGCCCCCAGCCAGGCAGGCAGCACGGAGCACAGGGGCAGAGCCAATTGGGGCTGCTGCCTCAGCTAATGCTGGGCCATGACTCAGCTGGCCAGGAGCCAGAAAGAACCCAGGATACCCCCTCCCCCACCCCAAACTTCATGCAGGCCCAGGGATGGCCAGGAACACTGGGAGGACACAGGTGAATTCAGAAGGCAACTGTGAGCCAATGAGTGTTCACGTGGAGGAGACGAGAAAGGGAAGGCACTGCTCACAACAGCTGAAGGCACACACGTGTGCCCAGTATGTGTGGCAGAGCCCGAAAAGCCACCAAAGATGCAGTCCACCCGAGGAAGGGCACCTCTGTCTGGGACGGCAGGCCCAGCCTCGTGAAGATGCCACCTTATCCTGAGCTCATCGAAGCAGCACCGAAGACTTTATCACTAGGTAAGTCAATGGGAAGGTTGGTGTTGAAAAATAAGAAGGGTTAAGAAACTCTAGATTGAAGACCAGCAAGGGAGCCGAGAGGACCTGACGTTAATATGCATTCTTGGCCACAGCCGGCAGCACTGTGTCGTGCTGGCGTGTGAATGGCCAGGTCTCTGTCACCAGACAGAGTGAAGTAGAGCTAAATACACAAGGAGCCAGCCTTCAGGAAAGGGGACTGACCAGTGGGAGCCAGGGGAGTAGTCACATGTCAGGTCGTGCTATGGTTACTGGCTGGGGTCCAGACCGGGGTGGGTAGTGCGGGTTCTTGACTTCGTGCAGGAAAGACTTCACAATATGAGTGCAGGGGACTGTGAGGGTACAGTTGTGAAAGTTGGGGACAGTGAGACAAGGAAGGGCTTCAGGTAGAAGCAACAAGAGACAGAAAAAAGGGCCTTGGAAACAGGTTCAGGGGTTAGCCCGGGATGAACTGCCGCTGCCCACTGCTCCCCTGGTCCCAAGTCTCGTGGGGACCCCTGGAGCTTAGGAGGAACAAAGCAAACACAACAGGGTGGCGTGGGCATGCTCTAAGGAGAGTGCACTGCGGGTCCTCTGTCTTGAGGGTTTTTATCTTTCTCTGGTGACAGCGGGGGGGGGGGGGGGGGGGGGGGGGGGGGGGGGGGGACCCTAGGGGAGGGTCTTCATTAGCTTTTCAGGTGTGTCCTTTGATATGCTGACACACCAAAATGTGTGTAAAGAGGAGTCAGGGTTATTTTCTGGTCAGTTTTATTTTCAAAGAAGGTCATCGAGAACGTCATTGAGGAGGGACCTGGACTGAGGCCAGTCTGCCCCAAGGCAGTCTGGAATGTGTAAACCATTGGCTCCTGAGTCCTTGGTTAGGGAAGATAAAGCCTTGTGGTTCTTAGCTGGTTGTAAATTGTTCAAATTGTTGGGCCCGGTTTATTATTTTGTTTGTTTCCCTTACTCACTTGTCAAGCAATTACCCTTGCTTCTTACTATCCTGCTCCACTCTCAGGTTCCCAAGGTACAGCACCTGTCTTCAAGCTAGGTTGAGGTCGTGGGGCTGTTTCTGGCCCAGGAGCAGAATTCATGTTTGTCACCTCCAGGGTGAGGCAGCTGAAAACCAATGTGCTGAAGAACTCTTAGAACTGAACACTAACACCCTGGCTGGTGTGGCTCAGTGGATTGAGCACTGGCCTGAGAACAGCAGGGTCACCAGTTCAATTCCCAGTCAGGGCACAGGCCTGGGTTTCAGGCCAGGTCCCTAGTAGGGGGTGTGCAAGAGGCAAGCACACACTGATGTTTCTTTCTCTTCCTGTCTTCCTTTCTTTCTGTCTAAAAATAAATAAATAAAATATATTTTTAAAAAAGAACTCAACAATAAGAAGGTAAACAACTGAATTAAAGAATGGCCTGAGGATCCAAACAGACACTTCTCCAAAGAAGATACACATGGCCAGCAGACACATGAGAAGGTACTCAGCATCACGAGTCACCAGGGAGGTGCCAGTCAAATGAGCCAGCATGTCATACCAACCGGGAGGCCAGAGTCAAAAACCAGGTGAGGAAGGTGCCGGCGAGGCTGTGGATGGACAGACCCTCCCGCTGGGCTGCTGCGGGATGTGCTGGGCAGACTTCAGGATGCCACATAGGGCATTACCATGCTGCCCGGCAGCGCCACGCCTGTGCACACGCCGAGCATCGAGAAAGTGCGCTCACACAAACACGAGCGCACACAGATTCAGTCGCAGCAGCTGAGGGGTAGACCACATGACAGAGCACTGTCAGCCACAAAGAGGAGTGAGGTGCCAACGCGTGTGTGCACATGGGCACTCCCTGAAAACAACGGGAAGTCAGAGAGAGTGGACATAGGAGCTCAAATAGCACGTGGTTCTGCTGTGCACAATATCCCTCTGCCTTCTCCCAGGAAGGGTGCCCCATCTTTGTCCTCCCTGAGGGTGACCTAGACAGCTGGGCACAGTCCCGGGCCACGGGAGGGTCCCACACCATCCAGAGGGATGAGCTCCGGGGCCTGGCAGGGCCCGTGCAGGGGACACTCTGGGCAGAAAAGGGCTGGTCCCACACTGCAGGCTGAGGAGAGGTCAGCAGGGCAGAGAGCAAGCTCCCATTCCGCAGAACATGTTCTAGCCCAGAATGTCCAGTGGGGGAGCGAGGGGATCCGCGCATCCCAGGTTGAGTTGGTGCTGCCCTTTGCCTGGGGGAGAGCCCCACCATTTATCCACTGGCCACAGCCCAAGTGGGGTGGGACTGAGAGAACAGGGGACTCGGCCCAGCCAGATGTGGGAAGGGGGGGCTACGCAGGGAAGGTGCACCCAGAGAGCCCCCGGCAGACCTCACAGGGTTGGGAGGGGGCAGGGCACAGGACTCGAGCACAAAGGGCTCAGCCCTGGGCTTGTGCAGAGGACCAGGCCCTGAGCTTGACGGGAAATCCCCTGCAGGGCTGAGCCCAGCCACACAGGAGGGTCTACACCACCCAGAATGTCCCTGGGCCCAGCAGGGAGCTGGGATGCTTTCAGACAGTGGTCTGGAGGGGTGTCCATCCACCTGTATTTGGGTGTCCAAGACTACTTGTCAGGAGCACAGGCTGCCTGGTGCCCTAAGGCCAAGAGCCCTCAGTACAGTTACCCCCACCCCCACCACAGCCTGATAACATCAAGCAGAAGAGTGTGGCACACCCAGCCTCTGTCTGCTCCCCGCCCTGTCTGCCTGCCCTCAGCAGGGGGTCTCAGCAGGGGTGCTGGTGGGAGGAGCATCTTAACCTGGCCTACAGTGATGCAGCCTCAACTACCTGCTGGAAAATAAGGGGAGCCAGAGCTGGGCTGGTCAGCGTGGCCCTGATGGGGAACAGCTGTCAGCTGCGGCAGCCAGCAGACACCAGAGTCCCCAGCAGAGAGCTCACGGTGGACACATTCTCAGCAGACTGGGCACGTCATGTGGGTGGACACTTCATGGGTGCCCAGAACCCCCTCTTCAGGCCACAACCCCTCCCCACAATGGCCACGACCCTCATCCTGGGCAGGATCCCAGCTCCTTGCCCAGCCTTGCCACTGACCCAGGCCCCAACCCATTCCTGAAGGACCTCCTTGCTCTATCCCTCTAAATATTATCTTTAGGTCTAAATCGAAACCACCATTTGCCCCGGTTTCTCATTCAGGGGCCTCTCACAGGGTCCAGAGTCCAGTTCCGGACTCTATTCCGGGGCGCTGGACAATCTGCCCTCAGTGTGAAGGGTGCACAGGTTGGACTTGCGAACAGGACTAACATGGGCCGACCTTTACTCGGAACTCGCCAGGCACCAGCTGCTGCTGCAGACACCTCTCAAGTGCTCACCCGCACCACGGCCCCATTTGACAGAGGTGGAAACTGAGGCACAGGGAGGCTCAGTCAATGCCAGCATCACGCAGCTGACCACTGGCACTTTTGGGATTTGGACAGGCCCCTCCTCTTCTTTCCTCCCATGAGTCAGGCACCGTTCTTTCACAGTAACTTGGAGGTTGCTGCATCCAATTTGAAAAGTTGGGGTTCCAACAGGAAGTGCAGGCACCCACAACCCCAGGCGCTGGCAGAGCCTTAACATGGGCCAGGACTTCCTGTTTGCTTCTTCTTGTGTCCAGTGTGCATCTTTCTTGTCAAAGACCTCACAGCTTCTGTTGCTGAGGAGACAGCTGCTCACCATGCTCAGCCCCTTCTGGGACAACAGTGACCTTCCTATGCTGGCAGGGTGGGGCTCTCAGGTAGCAGCCGTGTCCCAGGTAACCCTCATGGGCCAGGCAGCACCTGTGTCCCAGGTAGCTCAGGGCCAGGGGCTTGGGTCAGAGCTTGGTCCAGCTGGCTCTGAGGTTGCCCTCACTACGCAGAAATGTCACCGTAAGAGAACACCAACTTAGGGTGATGATATTTAGATGTCTGTTTGCCAGCAGACACCCGTGACAGCATAGGGGGTGGCCAGAGGTTATCTGCATCACACACTGCCCCTCTGGGACCCCTCCAAGGAGCTGATGCCATAGGGGCAGCCTGAGGGGCAGCAGTGCCCCCACCAGGGTGCAGCAGGGGCCGTGTGGCTGTGCGCGGACTGCCTAGAGGGCGCATGGGAACTTCCATACACATGCCTCCCTGCACACAATCCCCGCAGCATTGGGATCAGGATGGATGGGCGGTGCAGGGCCTCCTGGCATGGCTGGCCCCCTTCCTTCTGGGCCCCACAGGTCACAGGTCCCTTTTCCAGGTGCTCCTGGGCTCTGAGGGGTCAACAGATGCTCAGGGGCTATGAGGCCCCCTCACCTCCTTCTCAGTGAGGCCGGGCAGAGGGAGCCCTGCTGGAGTCAGGCCGAGGGTTTTACACAAGCCCTTCCACGGCTCCTGTGGCCTGACCCTGCCTGTCCACATCCTCCTGAGGCTTCCTTTCCCCTCTGCAGAGCGTGGGATGGGACAGGCTCACAGATGGCCTTAGCCCTTGGCTTCTCCACCCCCACATGCTTCAGTGGAGATGACCTCTTCCCATGTGACCCACAGGCAGCTGGGCGGCTCTGCTGGAAGTAAGTTCAAGCTCTGAGTCAGACCGGCAGCCCTGGCAGCCTTCCCGGGGGCCAGCAGGCCTGACAGTGGCTCCTGGGAAGGGGACCTGAGATTGAGGGTTTGTATTTTAATTCTCATCCCCTTTTTCCAGATGGTTTTCTTGCTCTTGTTCCCACACAGCTGCATTCTGATGAGCCTAAGGGCAGGAGCTGCACCTCCACAGAAAAGCACCCTCCAGGGGATGTATGGCAGCCAGGAGGGCCGGCTATGGTGAGAGGGAGCAGAGGGGCACATGGAAGAGGGTGGGTCAGGCTTCCAGCCTAAGCCAGAGTGACCCAGCACAGCCCCCACACCCACTGGCGGGGCTCTGCCCCTCCCTGAGCCCATCAAGGCCAGCGCCTCCAGGAGGACCAGGGAAAGGCTTTCCTCCCTCCTCGGGACTCACTTCTGAGCCTGGAAAGTCTGAGCGGATGCTGGCAGCCCCAGAGTCTTGTGGCCACACGGCCCAGCTCCAAGCCTTGCCATGGCCTACTTTACGCCGGGTGCAGTGGAAATGTGGGTCAGCGTTAGCTCATCTGGCCCAAGGCCAGAGCCAGCAGAAGGAAGCATGAGGAGCCGGGCTGCCTGGGGGCCCCCAGCCCCTGAGCCCCTGCCCCAGCCACCACTTCCTCACTGCTCAGCTAGAGGGAGGGACCCTGGCACATGAGCCTCTGGAGATCTCCCAGGCACCCGCCCAGGGCCCCTCATTCACCCCTTCCTGCTGTGACTCCATCAGATACTTGGTCTGGCTGGCTTGTCACCAAAGGCAAGCACCCCATTCTCCCCAGTCCACTTCACCCCCGTAAGCCACACCTACCTGGGCTGACCCGGAGGACCCCTCACCCACAGCACCCAAGCCTGGCACCTTCACTCTGGCCTGCCCAGGCACCCCAATGCTCCTAGGCTCCAGGGGCTCCACTGCCAAAGGGCCGAGTGCTCCGACTCCAGGAGGGCACCCTGGAGCTGCACCTGCCACAGCAGGAAGCCTCCTGGGGGCGCGGAGCCAAGATACAGTGGGAGCCAACACTGCCTGGCTGCCCTTTGTGAAGTGCCCACTTCCCTTCCTCCTAGGGATTTCCACAGGCTGCAGGCTGTCTTAAAGCAAAGGAAGTAGGTCTTGCTCAGAATGATTTAAAGCAGGGGTGTCACACTCATTTTCACCGGGGGCCACATCAGCCTCATGGTTGCCTTCAAAGGGCCCAAATAATTTTAGGACTGTATAAATGTAACTTCTCCTCCTTAACTCTTAAGGAGTAAAAATTACATTTGGTCTTTCGAAGGCAACCACGAGGCTGATGTGGTCCCCGGTGAAAATGAGTGTGACACCCCTGCTTTAAATAAAGGGTCAGCTCCCCCCAACCACGTACAAGTGAGAGGGAAGAGTGAGGGAGCTTCCGGCACCATCTCATCTGGCCAGTGAAGCAGTGGGGCAGGGCCATGGAGCCCACCTCGGGGTCCTGGGGGCCTGTGTTGGGAAGGGGGCAGGAGTACAGGGCATCCACCCTCTGACCAGGTGAGCCCAAGACACACACACACAAAACCAGTTTCTGGACTGATTTTACACTTGTAGAAAAGCTGCAAAAACGGCAGCACCCCCGGTACTGTCCACCCAGCTTCCTCGAATGCTAATACTTTACCCACCCCCACCCCTGCACAGCCGTCAAAACCAGGGCATTAAAGTCACACCTGTGCTACCAGGCGCAGCCCTCGTCCAGATTTCATTGGCCTTCCTGCTTGTGCCCCTCCACCCCTTCAGGGCCCGTGCTGCATCGCGACCATGCCTCCCTAGGCCTGCGGTCTCAGGCGGTTTGAGGGGTGCTAGCCAGTTCCTGTGCTGGGGCCTCTCTGCCCGCCCTCACGCCTGGAGCGAGGCTGGTGTGGGCAGGACTCCCACGGGAGCAAGGGGGCCCGTCCTCTAAGGAGGCAGGTCGGAGGCCGTGCCCCTTACGCCCGCGTGTGAATCGCCGGCGACAAGTCCTTGAGGTCGGCCACGTGGGCCTGGAGCTGGTCGGGTGCGAACAGAGGCGGGTGGACGGTCGCTCTGGCTGCCGCGCAGAAGGAGCACGGCCCAGCTCCTCTGGGGCCTCTGCCCGGTGGTACTTTCCTGGCTCCCTTTTCCTGGCTCTGCCCAATTCTGCAGATGCTGCCCTCCCTGCTTCAGAGGCCCATGGAGGTTGAGGCTGCCCACCCTCCCACTTACCCACCATGCTCTGCCCCAACACAGCCTCTGCCTTCTCAACTCCAGACCATGAAGCCTCATGCAGATGGGAGCCTGGTGCCCAGCAAGGGCTCTGCTGGGGCTGTCCAGTAAGGGAGTAGCTTTCTCCTACTGGGGGTCACAGAGGCCAGGAGATTCCAGCTCCTAACTCACCAGCTGTGTGGCCTTAGGGGGTTACTTGGCCTCTCTGGGCCTCAGCTTCTCCTCCTCTGGCAGCACAGGGTCTGACAAGTCTCTAAAGGGCAGTGTGGGCCGTCTCAACTTCTCACCTCTGCCGTTACACTGTAAGAGCAGCCACAGGCTGTGTCCTACCACACCACTGACCTGATGCGCCTGTGAAAGCCCAAGGTGGGCTGCAGGAGGTGAAGGTGCAAGTGCTGGCAGAGGACTCGCAGGTGCTACAGCCTCCACGTGGGCCTCCCCTCACTCTCACAACCCCTTGAGCCCTCTGGGTGCACGGGGCAGCAAGGCCAGGGAACGGCTACGTGCTTGCTGACGGAAGGAGCGTGTTACTTCGAGAGAAAAAACATTAACAAGGCCTGGAGTTATCGTCCGAAACTCTGGCCAGAGGACTGTGCGGTGCCATCCATGGGCCAGAGGGGCACTCTGCCCCAGGCAGCCCAGCCCAGCCCAGCCCCAGTCACTGGCAGCACGGAGGAATTAGTACTCATGCCACCACGTCCCCCAGGCAAGGAGAATACCAGAAGAGGCCAGCAAGCTGACCGCAGCTCAGAGAGGCTGCACGACTGACGTCAAGGTGACGCTAAGCGCCGAGGAAACGGGTGGGTGAGGAGCCTGTGCTCATCTGTGGGTGAAATAGTTAACAGCTGAGCTGTGGGTCACGAACATCTGTGTGCCAAACACAGACGCCACACACATAAGGCCAAGGTGAAGGTCAGACCAGAGCCGACCAGTGCAGACCTAGGGACTCTCCCTGGGTCTCCTCATAGCCAGGCTCCTGGCCACTGAGAAACACGGGAACACAAAGGGATGTAGATGCAGATATTGATCTTCACATTCCTCAGAGAGAAAACGTAGTAGTTTCTATGAGGCCGCAACATTATGCACTTAATCTAAAAAATTATATTAATGAAAATGATCTTATTCTAATCCAATAAAATTTAAGATAAATAACAAAAAATGTCGCACACACATCCCCCATATTAACAGTTGGTAACGGAGAGACACATTCCTCACTAAGCCTTCGCTAAAACAGGAAACCAAGTCTGAACACAAGAGCTTTTCCGAAAAGCCACAAAAATGTAAACACGTCTCAGCTGAGCCAAGGGCTGGCTGACACATTCCCAGCAGCTCAGGGAAAGGCGCAGCAGGAAGGGACTGTGTGCCCATTGCAGGAAGTCAGAATGAGGACAATAAGAAACCGTTTAAGAAGTAGAAAGAAGGAATAATGAAAATAAAACCAGAAATTAAGCAGAAAACAAATGACCACAAGGAGAAGTGGTAGTGTTCTTTCTAAAAGCCAATCAAAGAGACACCCCTTGCCCTGCGGTGGATAGCTAAGAAACGGCGGTCTCCACTGAGCATCAGTGTGAGCTGGGATTGGAGACCCACCTGTGACCAGGAACGACAAACACCTTTGGAAAGAAGGACAGAGAGAATGCTACAGTGCCACAGCTTGCAAACCTGGGGCAGCCCTTTGAAAATCCGGGGCAAACAGTCAGTTTTCTAGTGAATATAAATTATCAAAATAACAAAATAGGTGAAGCATGCATAGGCAAACACAAGGAACAGATGTTTACAACTTAAGGTGATGTTCTAACCCAAAATTGGAAGAGAAGTTATTCCAGTGTTATTTTAACTTTCCCAAGACAAATTAAAAAAGACAAAATACTTTGTAATTCCAGTATAATTTAATACAAAAACCTGATGTACTACAAAAAAAAAACTATAGACAAATATCACTTACAATTGAAGATGAAGAAAATTTTAAGTACGAGATGAGCAAGGAGAACCAGGGAGAAACTTGCAGGACTGCCCGTCAGGACTCCCCAGGTCTGCACAGGTTCAAGGGTGGCTCCATGACAGACTGACATGATTTCAGAAACAGCACAGAAAATTCTGAGAAGCAAATCAGTAAGTAGTGACGAGAAATGTGACAAAATTCAGCATCGTAATTAATAACGTGGACTGAAATGGAAAAAGAAGTGACTCTGCACACAATAGGGGCAAGATCCTTCTGCATGGAAACAAAGCTGTTCCAAAGAAATCAGATAAATGACATAAACATCAAGAAATAATAGATAAAATTATTTGTGCTGATGGCATGATTACAAACCTAGAAACTTCCCTTTTCCCTAGGAAAAATGAAAAATCAATGAGAAAATTGGACACAAGATGAATATACAAACGTGAGTAACTTCCCACCCCTCCGGCACCAGGCACCCAGAAAAGTGAAGCAGCGAAGACACGCATGCACAGCAGTGACTGTGCAGCGAGGGCAAAGGTGCCGTGACCAGCAACCCCAACAATACAGAGACGCCAAGGCCAAAGGCATCCCTCGTTCCTGCACCCAGCAGCCCCTCTGCTCCCACGGCTCAGGGGTAGTGCCCTCTGCCCCGTCCCTCTCCTCCCCCTCCCGGGGTTCAGAATCATCCCACCCTGGCCTGTCAGAGGGTGAAGAAATGAAGAGCGGGAGGAAGTGGCTGCCCCTCCTCCAAGGCCACATACTGGAAGTGGCCCATGCTGCCCCGGTTGTCTTCTCTCGAAAAAAAGCTTCCCATACTGGGCAAACTCTGAATCAAGTCAACATACAGGAAGGCATGCACGTGGGGTCTTCCTGGAAACCACCAGACAGGCCAGAGTGACAACTTTCAGGGAAGGCTTCTTTGAAAGAGTTCCAGCCCAATTCTGTTCCATGCAGGGAGTGACAGGCTGTGGGCTTTCACCATGAGTATGTACTGTGGATTTTCAAGGCTTCTGCAGAGCTGGATACTGGGGGTGAGTGTAGGGTAAATTCAACACCTCATAGCTGCCGAGGATGCGGAGAAACTGGACCCCTGTGCACTGTGGGTGGGAATGTGCGACGGTGCAGTCACTGTGGAAAAGCGTGCGGGGGCCTCAGAAAAGTCAAAGTGCAACTGCTGTATCACCCAGCAACTCCACTTCCGGTACTCGCCAAAAGGACGGAAAGCAGGGACTCAGATGTCTGCACACCCATGCTCACAGCAGTGGCACTCACAACAGACAAACATGGAATCCACCCAAGGGTCAGTGGGCGAACGAACAGATATGCAAGATGTGGTCCATCCATCCAATGAGGTATTACTCATGTTCAGAAAGGGAGGGAGTTCTGGCACATGCTGCCACACTGGTGAACCTTGAAGAGATCACTCTAAGTCTTCCAGTCACAAAGGACAAGTATTGTTACGATTCTACTTACGTGAAGTTTCTAGGGTGGTCAATTTCATAAAGAAAGGAGGGTGGGAACCAGGGGCTGGGGGAAGAGGAGAGGGGTGAGTTTCCGTTTCACAAGATGAAGATCGGAGGGTGGATGGTGGGGACGACTGCACAAAACTACAGATGCATCAAACACCACCAAGCTGTGCACTCAGAAACGGTTAAACTGGTAAAGAAAAACAAAAACACCTCATGACTTGCTGCCCTGTTCTTAGCAAGATTCAGACCATTTTCTTGGTAAAAAACAAAAACCCTCTCTAAAAATGCAGGAAGCCCTCGGTTAATCGTCTGTGGCTGGTCCTGAGTCAAGGTTGGTTGGTTGGTGAAGTTGTTCTGTGAGGAGGTTGACGAGATGTCTGGGAACTCACCCTTGTTTGACATCGGTGAGCCTGGGGCACAACTGGTCTTGTCTTTCCTCAAACCTGGAGAACCTGTGGTGACACTGAGGGCTCACTGTACTCAAAGTTTGTTTTCATTATTTTTGCCTATTTTCTCTTTTACGAAGGATAGCATTTTTAGAAGTCCTGGCTTCTTAACATGGGAGAAGAGGCTGCGGTAAAGGCGACCAGACACAGACAGCCCTGTGTTCCCAGAAGGCTGACCGTTGCACAGAGGCAGGCAGATCTGCACGCGCAGCCCAGAGGCACACAGCCCAGGTCTGCGGCTCCACAGCATGGCCCGGCCTCTTTGGAAAAGTGGAGCAGAAGGTCAGTGCCATGCTTGGCCAGAGTCCTGGGTCCTCTGGCCCCAGCATGGTCAGAAGTGTCATGCTTACAGAGCAATCTTACAGGCAAGGCCCCCACTGGGCATGAACTCTGGAGTGAGAGGAGAGGGGTTGGGTGCCATGGGTGTGGGGCTCCCTTGCTCAGCACCTCCCTGACCCTGGACTACAGAGGCTGCAAAGCTAAGCCTAGGACCCAGGATTCCCAACGAGTCAGAAGTGCTCGGAGAAACCTGAGTCCGGTGGAGCTGAGCTGGAGCTGGAGGGAGGTGGGCAGGTTCCCAGGCAGCTGGCAGCTTTGGAAGCTCAGCTCAGTCTGTCTAGCCCTCACAACTCTGTAAGCGGCTGACACTTGAGGCAAACACCTCTGCCTATACTAGGAGAGCTCCTGGTGTGACCAGGTACTCCCCTGGCTGGGAGCTCAGGAGGGTTCCCTGAGACCTGTGAGGGAAGATGCAGTGGAGCCTCCTTTGGGTGAGGAAACTGGGAGTGCCCTGGCCCTGTGGACACAGGAAGAGGTGCTGAGATGGAGGGGTGGACCAAGGTCAAGGCTGGGAAGCTTTGCCTGCAGGACTGGAGCAGCCCCGGGAAGGCTGTGTGCCGCCTGTGGTGTCTGGCAGGAACACCCCCTGGTAAATGTCTGCTGAGTGGGTGAGTGAGCAGACAAATGGGTGCCTGTGTGGCTGGCAGGTCCCCCTGGGAAGCCAGACACCAGGCCTGGGTCTGTGTGCTTGGGAGGAGCCAGCCTGTACCCCTGCCCAAGCCAGGCCCAGGGAGCGCCCTGAAACGAGCCCTTGTTAGCCAGGCCTAGAGGGCCCTTCAGCCAGAACCCAAATGGAGAGGTGAGCAAGGTTTCCCTGGTCCAGCTGGAAGTGGGGTCCCCTGGGGCATCTTGGGTCCTGGGCTCCATGACAGGGCCACAACAGGGACAGAGGACAACACAGAGCTCACCCAGACCTCCCTGTTTGGCAGGCCCCTTCTCAGCGACTCATAAACTTGGGCCTCTGGACGCTGCACAGCCCTGTGGCCAGTCTGAGCAGCACAAACTCCACTTCCCCACTTCCCCTGTTGGGAAGGAGTTCACAACTGCCCCAAGTCCACCATGGCAGCACCCTTGGGTTAAAGACACCTTTTGAAACTGCAGATGTCCTTTGAGGCAGGGCCCATAGTGCTCACCCTGTGCTCACACTCATGTGAGCTACAGTAGGCGCTGGGCTCTGGGAAAAGGGGGTGCTGCTGCAGCCGTTGGAGCCATGAAGGGGCGGAGCTATAGGGAGAGTTGGGGTGGGGAGTCCTGGCCTACAGCCTCACCCGCAGCCTCATTCCCCTAAAAACACCTCAGGAGTGACTTGCAGAAAGGGACCCTGTCATCGGTGTCAACCAGCTCACAACACACCTGCCTGAACCACAGAATTCAATTTACAAAACGCATGCTGTGCATCCACAGCTTCTTCGCCCAAAGCCTTGGGGAACAGGGCTTTTGTCTATTCAGGTCACTTCTTGTCCCCGCTGCTCAGAACCAAAAGGTGCTCAACACTTAATCCTCAGCAGGAACAGGATGTAGCGCCCTGGTTCGCAAAGAGTACCCTGAGGGTCAGAGGTCTGCAGCAGAGTCTAGGACTCAGAGTGAGCCTATTCCCTACCGGCCGGGCTCCTTACCTCAGGCCCAGACCAGAGGGTCACAAGTCACCTGTCCCAGGGTCTTTCTCTGTGCCCCTCTCTGAGCATGGTGAATAATTGGGTCCCTTCCCCATCCCATTGTGTCCCAAGATCCCCTTCAGGCATGACCTCGAGGAGGGGCATTCCACCAGGAAAGGAAGCCCTGGCCACCTTCCTCCCAGGCCCCTCTCTGCCCGGGCCCAGCCCTGTCTCTTGGCCTTTGGTCCCCACTGGCAGCACATCCCAGGTGGGACCCTGCAGAGCTATAGAGCCTTTCCATGTGGGTGTGGGGGGCTGGCGGAGCTGCCTCCTGATGATGTTGGGGTGCCTTCCTGCTGTCCTGGGCCTCCTGTAAAACAGGGTGAGCCGCTGAGCAGCGGGTGAGACCTGGATGGAGCCAGAGCGAACACAGGAGGAAAGGAGGTGTGCCAGGGACCCCTGCTTCTGTCCTCAAGCCCAGGACTGCCGCTTCTCCAAAGAGAGTAAGACATAAGAGCTGGAAGACGCCATCTGCTGCTTGTTCGCGTTCCCGCCAGTGTGCAGGATTTCCCAGAGCTGGAGGCACATCCCTATGATCTTCTGGGCTGCAAGAGCAAGGCCCTCCTCCAGCGAAGGCTGCACAGACGGCAGCCAGCAAGACACACCTGTCTGACAGGCACCAGAGCAGAAGGGAGAGATGGGCACGCAGACAGAGGCAGGCCACTTCTCACAAAGGTCTTCTTTTTGAAAAATGTATTTGTTTTTATAAAACATGCTATTTCTGTTCCCGCGTAGCAAGTTTACTTTCGTTATTTTTAAGTGAGTTAAGTATTCTGGACGATGCTGCGTAACCCGCACAAACAGAAGCTCTGGGCATGAAGGTCCTGAGCCCACATCTGACAGCCGCAGAGTCAGACTGTGTTTGCCCGAGGGCCTGTAGCGTCAACACACGCTCAGTCACTTCTCGGAGCCTGTGTTGCTGAACTGAAACACAGGTGACGGCACTCACTTTGTTTGCATTCTATTCTGGTTGATTCTACTTATTTTCTCTCTGGTTTTGAATGTAGGAAACACAAACATGGCTGCAAAGGTCAGAATGCTCCTGTGTAAGCGTAATGACTCCCCGAGGGGTTCTGAGGAAGGAGCCCGTCCTCTGTCTTCCCTCCTAGTTCCCAGACCTTGTGACTCGGGTTCCAGGAACACATTCCTGACAGTGAGCAGTGACAGACTGCAGGATCTGTCAGCGGTGTCCTGCATGCCAAGCACTCTTGACACTGTGTGCCTCAGAGAGAAGTGGCTTGGGGACAGTGGCCTCCTGCTCTGAGGGAGCCTGACAGCCTTTCAGGAGAACGTTGGCCTTTCCGTGGCTCATCCCTGAGCATTGGCCCCCGGGGTGCGGACCCCCTTGGAGGGTGGCGGCAGAGGCCCTGGCCAGCATTGTGGCTGGCACGTCTCTGTGCTGCTCTGTGCTGTGAAGGAGGCAGCTGTGTTCGAAGCAACCAGAGCCCTGAGGCCCCACTTCCTAGCGTGGCTCCAACACTCACGCTACCGTCAGGCTGTGACTGTGGCTGTACCGAGCTGGCTTTGGCACCACCTCCAGGGAGACACTAGGAAGGCCTGATGGGAAAGCAGAGCAGGAGGGAGAGGAGAGGGAGGCGTGGGCGGGAGAGAGGAAAGACAAAGAGAGGGGTGCGGCGGCTGGCAGACACCCGACCAGGGAGGGGAGTGACCTCAGCGCTTGAGAAGCCTCTGCTCAGCCTCAGACGCAGGGCGGCTGGGCAGCTCCAGGGCACCGAAGTCCCGCTCTCCCCGCCACATCCTACCACCCGCTCTCTGCAGGCCACACTGGAGGACCTGGGGCCTCTTTGACCAGCCGGGCGCCATCCTCAGCATAAAGCAGAGCTCTGGGTTCTTGCTGGGACCGTCCCAGGCCACAGCCCAGCTGCCTGCCTTCCTGCTGCTCCCACTGGGTGAGTACCGTGTCCGCACCTCTGTCCCCAACCCCCATGTCACCTGGGCCTTCTGGCACTTTGCCGTGCCAAGAAACCGTGTAGTCCTGGACTTGGCGAGTCCATAAGTTTGCCCTCCAGATTCTGGGTTCCCTCGGACGGCAGTGTGGGAGGATGTGTGGTATCAGGGTGCCATGTCCGGGTGCCAAGGCCCTAACCCTGCCAGGCACCCTGAGTTCCTAGAGACACACCTGCAATCCAGCTGTAACCTGACTGGCTCCGCTTTCTGGAATGGCGATCAGGCCCAGCCTGAGCCCACAGGTGGCGCAGGGAAGGGACCTTTGTCTGGCAGGCACACTGCAGGGTATCTGGGGACCAATGGTGCCAGCACATGGCCCTCACCCTCCTCTCCTAGGTGATGGGAACTCAGACCCTAGCTGCCACCCAGGGCAGGGCCCTCTGGGCTCTCTTCCTGGCGACACTTGGCTCTGTGGCTGGACAGCCTCTGAGGGGAGACTCCATGTGTACAGCCCGGCCCCTGGCCAAGTACAGCATCACCTTTGTGGGCAAATGGAGCCAGACAGCTTTTCCCAAGCAGTACCCGCTCTTCCGACCGCCTGCACAGTGGTCTTCCCTGCTGGGTAAGCATAGCCCCTGCCACCTGCTCTTGACGTCCACCCAGGAGGGCAGTCACCTGACAGCTGCACCACACTTCACAGTTTGGAGGGCACTCTTATCCAACTCACTTCAGTGCAAGAAATATTTGCTGGGTGCCTATTGCATACCGGTCAGTGATGACCTGGACTCTGGGGATGTGGGGGGGCAGGATGCCAGAGTCGTGGGGAGGGCTAGTAAACACTGGTCACATCAGCAAGATGCCTGGGTAGCATGAGGCCACAGGACGTCCGCATGTAATGGGTGGGGAAGAGGGGTGCATCCACTCGGGGCGGCTGCTCACACAGCGAGGGGCCCACAGGGGCAGCACACAGCTCCGACTATAGCATGTGGCGAGAGAACCAGTACGCCAGCAACGGGCTGAGGGACTTCGCAGAGCGGGGTGAAGCCTGGGCCCTGATGAAGGAGATCGAGGCAGCTGGGGAGAAGCTACAGAGTGTGCACGAGGTGTTCTCGGCGCCCGCCGTGCCCAGCGGCACAGGACAGACCTCCACGGAGTTCGAGGCCCATGCCAGGCACTCGCTTGTGAGTGGCAGATGGTGGGAGGGTGGGCAGAGGCGCGGGCCATGCTGGCCACCTTGCTGAGTGCCCGGCCCCCTAGGTGTCCTTTGTGGTCCGCATCGTGCCCAGCCCCGACTGGTTCGTGGGAGTTGACAGTCTGGACCTGTGCGACGGGAACCGCTGGAGGGAGCAGGTCACTGTGGACCTTTACCCACATGATGCCGGGACTGACAGCGGCTTCACCTTCTCTTCCCCCAACTTCGCAACCATCCCGCAGGACACAGTGACCAAGGTGAGGGGACAATGGAAAGGCCACTCAGGGCAGCTCCTGTTGCCCAGCTTTGTCCCTTGTTTGGACGGCACCCCTTCCATAGGGTCCCAGTGACCAGGAGGAGCTGACTGTGCCATAGGATGGGGGGTGCAGTGGTGGCCTGGAGAAGGCTGGTCCCTTTCCCAGGCTGTGGGCCAGGCACCCCAGTGGGTGTGGAGGCCCAGGCTGGGATGTTTCCACACTGCCCTGCCGGCCTCCACTAGCTCCCGCCTGGGCCAAGCACACAGCAGGTGCGGGTGGGCTCCTGGGTTCTCAGCCTGTGCTGACACCCCTTCCCCCCCCCCCACCCAGATAACATCCTCATCGCCCAGCCACCCGGCAAACTCCTTCTATTATCCACGGCTGAAGGCCCTGCCCCCCATCGCCAGGGTGACCCTGGTACGGCTCCGGCAGAGCCCCAGAGCCTACATTCCGCCAGCCATAGACCTGGCAGGCAGGAGCAACGAGATCGTGGACAGCGTCTCAGGTAAGCCCAGGTCCTACCCCCATGCCGCGTTCCCTGCCCTCAACAGTCCCTGGGCCAAGCACTCGGGCTTGTGGGAGCCACCAAGTCCGCCACTGGTCAGTGGATGCCACGGCTCAGGCTTGGCCTCCACTGCCACAGGCAGCTGCCGCTCCCCAGCCCCCGCACCAGGCTCTCCCCTCCCACCCTTAGAATAACGCTGAAAGGGAGTGTCCCAAGAGGGACCATCTGTGAAGCGGCAGTCATGACACCTGACACCCACCAGTCTCCTGAGGCCAAGCCAGTGGCCCACGTGTGACCCCACAAGGGGCAATGGTTCAGGGACCAGGTCCCGTCACCTGGTCCCAGAATGCTTCCCTGCTGCAGGCCCAACTTGTAATTGAGGTCACCCAATTCTAAGCCAGGCTCTTGGGTGTAACATGTCCACCATCAGGCTGGGCCAGGCCACCAGGCACACCAGGGTATCAGGAAGGGAGTCAAACCAGGGAGAGCCCACTGGTGCTCAGACAGCCCAGGGCACTGTGCTCTTGAGGCCACATGAACCTGTGTCTCTGAGCAACTTCAGAAACGGGTTTGGTGCCAGACCTCAGAAGTTCTGGAGATTCCAGCTGCACGAGATGATGTGGGTTCTGGGGGTCAGAGCACTCTGTGAGGATGGTTAGAGTTCTTGGAGACTTGGTAGTTGGTTGGCTCAAACTGTAACCTAAAGATCAAACTCTTGTCCGACACTTGTAAGTGAAGGGTCTCTACACATCTACAGCCCCAAAGTGAGGTGGGAGGAGACCCCCGCCCCCACGTGGCCTGTGTCACAGCTGACAGGAAGGACTTCACTAAGTGGATCCCTCTGTGCCCTCCATGGCAAAGGCGATGGTGGGGGTGTTAGTCAAGGGAACACTGCCCACCAGGGTAGGAACCTGTGGACAAGGTGCTAGGTGAGCATGGGGGCTGTGCTCCTGGTGCAGTCAGCTCCAAAGCATGTCAGAGACCGGAATCGCAGCAGGAGAGTGAGGCCCTCAGCATGGGCCTCGCTGCAGCGTGTTTCACAGCAGGAGTGTTCCCCTCGCTCCTCTGGGTGTGTGAACATGGTTAAGAGTCCCCTAGGGCCCCTGCCACCACAGTGTCAGAGTTGATCCCCAAAGCCCCATGGAGTGGAGACTTGAGCACAGCATCAGGCTCTTGGCATCGAAACATTAACTTGTCATTTTAGTGGTTCCTTAAGGAGTGAGTTTGGTGGCATCTTCTTGTGGTCAACTCTGAACCGTGCCAAGAAAGGCAAGCGTTTCCTTTTCACTCCGAAGTTTGGAACTGGTCTCATGGGATGGACGCAGTCCAGGGGTCCCCTCTGCCACCAGCTCCTCCTGCACGTGGCTCACAGGTCTCTCCTGTGCTTGGCCCAGCTCCAGAAACACCACTGGACTGCGAGGTCTCCCTTTGGTCATCCTGGGGGCTGTGCGGAGGTCCATGCGGGAAGCTGGGAGCCAAGACCAGGACGCGCTATGTCCGTGTACAGCCCGCCAACCACGGGGCGCCCTGCCCTGAGCTTGAAGAGGAGGTGGAGTGCATTCCTGACAACTGTGTGTGAGCCCGGGCCTCACAGGCCCAGGCGTGGGGTTGGGGCCACATGATGAGCGGGCCACGCCAGCAGCTTCCTCACCTCTGAGCCCCACTGCTGACTGACCCTTTGCACAGACATGCCCATGGGCCAGAGGGGGCATCATGAACAGGCACTTCCTTTCTGCAAGTTGTCCCTCGTGGCCCCTCGTCTTAAGGTCCGCCCTCGTGGAGACTCACAAGTCTGCTCTAAGTCAGGTCCGGTGTATTTACCACTATGCAGGCCACTGTCCTCCATGCACAGGATGTGAGCACAGAGCCTGGTAAGGTGCCCTGCAGGACAGCCACGCACTCCAGGCCCAGCAGCCCCTCGTCCCTCGCGCTGGCTGTGAAATACCTCGGTCCTGGTGCCCAGGTGGCCACTGGCACAGGAGCCCTGCACCCACACCTGCTGCTTGAAGTGAGGCTGCCACCAGACACCCGCTGCTCCTGGCATCCAAGCAGGTGACACTGTGGGAGATAAATAAAGGGGGCAGGCTGGGACACCTCACCTGGCAGTGTCATACAACTGATCTGTGCACTTGAATAAAGACTGTCTGTGTCCTGACGTTGGTGGCCATCATCTCCCATTTCCTGGACTGGCACTGGGCGAGGGCAGAGTGAGCAGGCACAGGGCTGCCCACCAGCCCCCCCCATGTAGGGTCTTCCCACAGACTTCACAGAAGAGCACATGGCACGTGTCAGAATAGTGTAAAAATGGTGTGCAAACCCACTGCACACACCCAGCGCACCTGGTGGCTGCTGACAAGATCAGGAAGTGCAGACAGCACCCCAGGCTGCAGAGCACCAAGGCCCCAACCTCACAGACAGTCCTGGCCCTTGTCTGAGGTCGGGGATGGCAACCTCTTGCTACCAGTATGGACCCTTCAGGGGCCCCCACGTGAGCAGAGTGGAGGCTGGGCTGGGCCCTCAGAGGACAGCAGGAGATGGGATGCTGTCAGGCCATTCCTCCTCCTGCAGAATCAGATTCACCGCCCTCCCCCGCCCTGTAGGCCCTGCTCCCTTGTCCATCCTGTAGCAACGTGTTTGGAAAGGGTTCCCTGTGTCCTGGCTCCAGCCTCTGCCCTCCACACAGGCTCCTCCTTCATGCTGTCAAGGACCCAGTGCCCCCAGCACCATCGCACCAGGGCCATGCACCTTGCCCATCTCCCTAGCCCTCTCAGAAATGGGGTTTCCAGCCCCCCGCCCATCCCCCCACTGGCTGGGTGATGCCCTTCCCCTTCCTGACACACCTCCCTGCAAACTCAGACTCCTCCATCTGCTACTGATGCTCCCTCATTGGCCCCATTCTCTGCCCAACAGATTCAGATCCCCAATGTCTACTTTGACCCTTGACCTTGGGAAGGAAGGAGTAAAAGCAGCTGCCTGTGACCATTTCACCCATTGGGGGAGGGGGATGGTAGAGGCCCAATAAGCGCCTTAAACATGCTGCTGCCTGGACCTGATGGTAAACAGACTGGTGGCAGGTGTTTCACCAGAGGAAGGGACTTTTCTGTGGAATGTTCTGAGCATGTAATCTTGGGGCACAGTGCTAGAAGAGCCAGGAAGTGCATGGCCCCTGCTCTCCAGCAAGTCACCATGCTGGGTCTGTCTGCTCACGGGCACCCCTGCCCCAGGACAGAGCCTTGCAGGATCCCACTGAGTGGCTTTGAGGTGCAAGGCACACACGTGGTGACAACCACACAGCACAGCTCAGGCACGTGGCAGACACAGCAAGTATTTGCTGAATGAGTGAGGAATTTAACACTCTTCATCTGTTTGCGGGAGCCCTGCCATCAGCACTAAGACACTACACAACATGAGACATATCCCCTTTTTTAAAATAAATAATGCATCGATGGAGTGGCAGAAGGTAGGGAGTTCCTCCAAGGCCAAAACAACAAGCAGCCACTAAGTGGTATATGCAGGAGCCAGACTCTACCCTGGATGCCCTGCTGAGCTGGGGTGTCGGAGGCCCTCACCTCACAGGCACCCCCCCCAGTGCAAGAGCAAGCACACAGCTGGTGCTCCAAGGCATGGCCTCTCTTGCACTTGGCTCTACAGAGAAGAAAAAAGTGGTCCTTGGAAATTCCTGAGTGTAAGCCCGTGCTCACACGGACATGAGATCTGAGAGCCCGTAGTTAAAAGTTTTGCTTGAAAATTTCTGGGCTGGGCCCCCGAGGCCCCTGGAAGAAACAACCATTAAGCCCTCCGTGGAGACCACGTGTGGGTTCAGGGCTCAAAGGTTTCCACTGTGACATGAACTCACAACCAAAACACACCAACACACGAGGAAATCAGCAGGACATCCCTAATTCAGAGGAAACGGCCAACTACAAAGTCAGACCCACGAAGCCACAGGTGCTGCGATCGCTACACGTAGGACGTGACTGAGCACGCAGTGTGTTCCCCAGCCCGAGCACAGACTCCAGAGCGCGGCCCAGAACCCAGCACAGCACTGGGCCACGGGTTCGAACCAGATCGTGCAGACTACACACTCCAAATGACACAGGACCACAGACACGGTGGTGGAGACCCCTGTGGACACCTGTGTCCACTTTCCTCTCCTTCCTGGAGCTATGGGTGGGCGGGTCCTGGGCAGGAGCTGAAGTGACAAGTATTATTTGGTGCCAGAACATTTACTGCTCACATGAGACGCTGAAGACCCCAAAGCACATGTCAACAGGGAGGTGCCTTCACAGAAGCCACCTGGAGCCAATACTCTGAGACACCCACCCTGGAGAGTAACTAGGGTCTTAGCCCAGTTAGAAACAACCTTTGTGGTGATGATGATGATGGTGGTGGTGCTGATGATGATGGCGGTGGTGGTGGCAGTGCAGCACACTCTTTCAGGAAGGTGACTGGGGTCACCCTCACTGATGAGCCCACCTCTGAGCAGAGCTCTGAAGAAGAGGGGAGTCTTTCTCTAGTGATGAGCATCCCAGGAGGAGAAACAGCCAGAAGCAGAGGCCCCACTCTGCTGCGGGGACAGCTCGGAGATCTGTGTGACCAGCACAGAGTGGGGGTGGCCGGCAGGAGGCCCGGTCAGACGGGCTACGAGCTTCTGCTCCTAGTGAGGTGAGGAGTGGAGTGGGTGTCATGGCAGGGCTGGGTGAGAAGTGACAACTCCTGAGTGTACAGTACAGAGCGTCAGCCGGTCATTCTGAGAGCTGAGTGCAGGGGTGGGGACAGGGAGAGAGCGAGGGAGAGACCAGGGCACTAACTCAGAGGAGGGAGGCCCCAGAGGCAGGAGGACAGCGGTGGAGTGAGTGAGCTCTGGGTCCATGCTGACACGAAAGCCTTCCAGACACTCGCAGACCCGTGTCTAACACGACTGCAGAGAGGTCGAGGCCGCCCTGTTCACAGCACCCAGGTCAGGAAGGTTCTGGCTGTCCAGGTCAGTCCAGGGAGAGTGAGGGGCCGAGTGGGGACAGGCCCATTCCGGAGGCTCTGGTGGGCTCCATGGAGTCGCCATACACTGAGTCGATGAGGGGCCCCGAGCCAGACCAGGCTGTTCCAGCAACTACACTCACCTGAGGCCTCTTGCACAGGCTAGAAACGTGCACTCGGGATTTCCAAGGGTGGTGGCTGAGCCTGGCGCTGGCAGGACCCAGAGCCGGCACATTGCAGAGGCGGCAGGAGTGGTCTGCAGGGCCAGTGCTGGAGGAGGGGGACCTCGGGAATGGTCCACTGTGCTCAGCAACCCCAAGCACATGACTGGGGGCAGGGCTGAGCAGCTGGTGGCACTGGGAGGGGAGGAAGGCAGGGGCTAGGACACTGAGAAGTAATAGCAGGGGTTTCCTGACAGAGATGGTGGACTGCACGCTCCCATCTCACCCCACTTCTGCCTGAACCCCACGGAAGCTTAGAAAAGGCTGTTTGGAGGGCACACCCAGATGACTGCTTTGGACATTACGTGTGCACCAGCACCTTCTCCCACACACCCAGCCGGACCCTCAGCTCTGGGTGGAAACCCATCGGAGACACTGCCCTTCCCATAAGAGGCAGAGGTGAACTCCATTTGCTCCTCCAACATCTAAAGATAAGGAAACAAAAAAACTGAACTGGGGCTGGAGCTCAGTGGAGCTGGGGTAAGGCCCAAGTATGTGAGCAGCTGGGAAAGACAGGGCTCCCTGGGGGCTGCAGCTGAGCAGGAGCCGGCAGCAGAGTCCAGGAGACAAGCTGGCACCCCCTTGCTGAGCGGGCGCTCCAGGACAGTGGTGTCCCTCGATGTCAGGGAAGAGCAGATGCAGTTCTCTCTGGAGGAAGCTTTTTTACCTCCCAGTGTAGGACTCATGCCGCATCCTTTGTCCCAACTAGTCCTTGGCAAGGCACAGGTGCTAGGGAAGGAGCTTCAAGGAAGACGACTTCTGGGAGGAGGATGCAGCATAACCCGGCGGCGGGGGGGGGGCAGCAATATCAATTGTGGGGCTTATTGTATTCATAGGATATTTGCTTGAGATAACTAAGAAAGGAGGAAATACTGGAAAGGATTTTGAGAACTTGGAAAAACAGACTGCCAGGACTTTTAAGAAAACGCCTGGTGAGCCATATACTGACCAACCTGATTCATCTACCCATTTGTCCCTCGTGTGATTTGTTGAGAAAGGCCCTAGATAAATGACCCCCTGAGAGTTCTGAGAAGGATGTTAGATCAGTTGAGGCAGGAAGAGCTCCTCGCTCCTGCACCCATGTTAATTCCCCCTCCGATGGCAGCAGGGTTAAAATATTACCCTTAAGACAACACAAACCGCCAAAGGCCTCTCCCTATCATTCCAGGCTTTCCCTATGTAGTTTATTTAGTCAGAAGTAAAATATGGATTCCCCCTAGGGGAGATAGAAGCATGCTTAGACCTCCGGACCCTCCTTTACCCTACACTGGTGCTTATAAAGGAGGAGAGAGAATAGTGAATGTTACAGGAGTTTAGATACCTTGTAATACTCTATCATTTATGCAGAGGTGAGATAGGCGAGGTCCCCCTAGTGCCTCACGTCTGAGTTGCAGAGAAACAGTCTTAGACGGCAGATGAGAAGATATCATCCAAAACATTTTCCGCGCACTTTCAACTGTGAGAGCAACCAATATATTCCCCATTCTTTAGAAGATGAAAAATAAGTAAAACAGACTAGTCAAGAAGAAATAGATAGGACAAGAATAGCCTGCAGACCTGAGTGTTTCGACCTTGGTAGGGGTGCGTCCCACTTCGGCTATCTGGCTCTCCTTCCAGGTGGGGAGCTTTGAGTTGTGCTGCCCCGAATAAGCAGGGAGTTGTGGCCTTGGGCTCCCTGCTTGAGGAGGTGGGCTGGACAGCTGAAGGCCATACTGCTTCAAACAACCCCTTACCGTTATGTGAAATGACTCCCTCTCTCTGTAAACCGCAAACCTAACACTGCCTGCCACAAAAGAAAGTATATATCTCTAGTCTGATGCTCTGTAAGGTTGAACCAGCTTTGGCACTGCCTCTGAGTGGTGTGATTGTCTGACTTCCACCGCCAACGCCTTACCCACCTTCGGGGACCCCTGGACCCTGTGGCAGCTGGCCTGCGGCAGACTCAGGCCTCCCACCAATCAAAATCAAGCAATGAGTGTGACCAAAAAGTCACTAAACAAGAAAACGAGCCACTATGACCGACTGAATGTCGGCAGAAACCCCAGCAGATTCAGAGCCCCGAGATCAAGAAGCTTTTAGAAGTGGAGCAGGCACACCAGTAGCCAATCAGTGAGGGATGACAGAAACAGACGGGCGCACTTGGGAAGAGAAGACTGTGGACAGACAGGCCTCTCTCGCTGCTGCAGGGAGAGTTACGGGGACTTCGCCCAGAGCACAGCCCAGAGAGGACACTTCAAGAAGACATGGAAGATGAAATGAGCAGTGTTAAAATGTTTTAAATCGGGCACTCTGAGGATTTAATAGGGATAATGGAGCGAGAAGGGAATATTTAAAGAGAATACAGTGCCAAAGTCACAGAAGTGGCTAAAATAAAAAGGTGTCTTCAGAACCAGAAAGCACATGATATTCCCCATGGGGCAGATAAAGGCCCCACACCTGTGCATGTGACATGAGACTGCTGACACTGATCCGAGAGGAGACCTTTGAAGGGCCCAGAGAAGGGGCAGATGGCCCCCAAAGGAGCATCTAGTGGAAGGACAGCCGTTTCTCAGCACCAGCCAAAGGAGTCAGAAGGCTGCCACCACTCTGAACACATGGAGAGAGACTATGGACCCAGACAGAGTTGTGAGCTCAACACTATCTTTCAAGGATGAAGGCTTTTACACATTTTCAGATGAACAAAAACTTGAGTTTAATACGCAGATGACCACCCTGAAGCATCTTGTGAAGATATGCTTCAGCACAAGAGTACCCTCCTCTCCGTCTTCCAGAAAAGCTTGAAGGCAAAGACTGCCCAGTGGAAACAAACACCCTTCATGTTCTTCTATCAAAGGAACCAAGACAAGGGGCACTGTGTCCACCTGGACAACTGCCCGCTCTATCTGATGGAACTATTTGGGACTCGGGAGTCTGTGGAAGGCTTGCATCTTCTGGGGGGACGACTGGGGGGGTCGACATCCGCTCTTAGCACAGCAGCAGCTGGGCACATGCCCCTGGAGCAGCCCACACGCAGCTCACAGGAACTAAGGTGGGCAAACAGGACCCTGTGTTCCAAGTATTAGGGACCTGTGAGCTGATTGGTGGTTGCTGCTCCTAATCACAGAGATGCAGACAAAGGGGGAGCAGCCATTGTTGTTGCACCTCCAGCCCTGAACCACCCCTGCAAGCCCCACCCCCTCGAGGTGAAGTGATGTGCAGAAGATTTAAAGAGCTGGCACCCTTTCTCTCCCTTCCCCCTCAATTTCTCACTTTTTTTCCTTTCAGAGCCAAATATTTATGGGAAGGTATTCAAAGACAACCGCGTATCCAGGGAGCACTAGAAAGCGACTGCAGACCCTGGGAACATCTTAGGAAAGGCCTGAGAAGGTCTCGGGTTTACCCCTGTGGTGGTGCTCCACCGAGACAACCTATGGCAATCAAACAGCAGTAACACAGGACAGCAAACCCTGGGGAAGGGGGAGAGGTGATTTCCAGAGATACATCATTGGATTCAAATGTCCAGTGTCCAACAAAAGAAATCACAGGGCTACAAAGAAATAGTAAAGTGTGGACTACGCCAAAGAAAAAATTAAATTAACACACTGCACACCGCTCACGAGTTTTCACGTGTTTCGCGCGCCATCTGTTACGGACCTTAGATGTCAACACACTGTCTTGTCCACATCAAATGAAGCGATCTCATTGGTGGAAACCATGCAGGTCAATCTACAAAAAACTATAGAATTGCACGAACCCATAAAGCATTGCAGTTACATTGTATTTCGGTCATTCGAATAGTCTTCGTCTTCAAGTTCCTGACGCTTTTAGAAATGCCCCCTCTCAGAAAAAGGAAGGAAACCAACGAAACTGATACACTTCCGGAAGTATTTAACGATAATTTATCGGATATTCCTAGTGAGATTGAAGATGTGGATGACTGTTTTGACGATTCTGGAGACGATCTGTAGTTATGGTGATTTAAATAACATGCAATTTGCCCAAAAACGTGCGGTCCCTGGTGTATGTCTTAGAGATTTCTATGCAGTACACAATGTGTTAAGAAAGTTGTCCCTGAGAAAGGTCTAATGATAGAGCTGGTAGACAGAGCCCTTCTTTACAGACGCTCAAGGACAGAGCGCAATGTCCCTCTCCGCTCCTACAATGTGGTTATGTCGCCTCCCAGGCCCGTGAAATGCTGCCACTGGCAGGTGGCCGGGTGCTGGGCACATGGGACCTCTCCGTACTGTTCCTGCAACTTTTTGTGAGTCCATAAATATTTAAAAATAAAAGCCTTAAAAAATATGTTGGCTGCCTAGACTGAAAGGACCTAATGGACCACGCTGGTTGAGTTCAGCTCCTTTTTTTAAAAGGAGGAAACGGAGATTTGGAGTCTCGTTCAGGGAGAGGCCTCGGTTAACCCGGGCTGTCAGTGCCTCCCAGTCCAGCGTGTCCCATCTCAGCAACCTGAGTGCTCCTTGGCCACACTTCCACACCCACGTTCCTCACCTCCTTTCTCATGCCCAGGACACAGCCTTCCCTTCCTCGTCCCCACCTCCTGCCAAGCCGAGGAGACCACCAGAAAACAACCACGTGGGTTTGGTCACCGAGCATCTGCTGGGCTTCACCCTCTGTACTTTGCTCCAGGCCTGCATTGTCTTTCATTCCATTAGAATACTTCCAAACGGATGAGAAGGCATTCTGATGTCAGTGTGCCTCCAAAGGCCCTGAGGCCCAGATGTCGTGTTCCCTGAGACTTGCTGCAACACCTGCCCAAGGGCAGCCACCACATGTCACATCCCACAAAAATCAATTTACAAACTCAGCCAGTGAAATACAAACACTCAATAAGCAGCATTACTTGCAATTGATCCATTTCAAAGCGAGTGCCCAGGGGTGGCTAAAGCGACAGAAATGCAAGCGCTAACATTTCTCTTAAGCTTCTGTTTTCCACTTACAACTGCTTTTTATTTCCACGCGGGGGAACGAGAGGAGAAATGCATCATAGAAGACATTCCGAGTGACACACTGATCACAGGTAGGTGCGATGTGCTCTTCTGAGTGTGGGACTGAGGAAGCCATGCTGTGGTCTCATGCCAACCACTGAGGTGTATGTTGTCTGTCAGTGGGTATCCAGCTGTGTGGTTTCTTCTTGAGAGAGTTTATCAAGTCATGCAAACGCAGCGTGAAAATGGCCTTTAGAGGGAGCTGCGTAATTCATAAACAGGAAACCCAGATGCAACTCCACAGACTCCAGGCTTGCCTGTTTTTCCGGCTGTCAGGTTTCCTTCGGTAAAAGATTCTGATGCCATTCATTCTGCTCAGTGAGGCTGAATTCTGCAAAGAGGTACATTCTAGGTGGGTCCAGTAAAGCAGATATCAACGCGTCCTATGAATGTCCATGTCCCACAGACTGGGGTGCTGAGGGGCCACACGTGTGCAAGCCTGACACTGCTGCTGAGCCAGCTGCACACAGAACCCGCCACCACCACGGTGACTCCCGCTCCTTCCCACTCCCCACCCAGCCGTCCCACATGGTGAGCCTCACTGGCCCACTGAGAAAGAAGCAAGTGCCAGGGCCTCAGAACTGCATAGAAAACCCAATGTGCTCAACATTCAAGTCAGAGTCAACATCAAATGCCCTGGTGCTCACACAAAACAGGAGAAGGGGCAGGATGTAAACCCTGTCGTCATCTATCAGCGCCGAGAGGGTCTCACATGGCAAGTTCAGCCTCATGGTGAACTGTGCCCAGCCCCCCCTGTGTGTCTTGGCGGCCTCACTGGAGAGTTCTACGAAGATGAATGCCCACCCTGTAAAAGTCGAATAATGTGTCATGCAAGGAGGCCAAGGAAGAGGCTGCCACGTGAGACAGACTTTGGGGTCAAGAAGACTGCAAGGAAAACACACGGAGAAGCGCTGGGTGCTGTCAGCGCTCCTCACTGCTGTCACCGTCACTGTGACAAGAGGCTGTGTGTGAGACTATAGACTGTGAACAAGACCCAGGGTCAGGCCCCAGCTCTGCCACCTAATAACTGTGTGCCCTTGGGCAAGTGACTTAATCATTCTGCTTCATCTGTAAAACAGGGTAAATTAGTAATGACACCTGTTTCTTTGATTGTGATAATGACTGAATCAATATTCATCAAGCCTGTAGGACCCAGCTAGATGTGCAGAATGTACTTTAAGGGTTTGCTTGTCCCTCTGACCCCAGCCTCTTCTCTCAGGGGTGTTCTGGTCCCTGGTCGTGTAGCTCTGTGTCAGGTGGTTGTTTTTCTAGTGACTGTGAACTCTTCGGCCTGCATTTGAAAGGATGGCGGAGGAGTTAAGAGAAGCACGAGTAGCCTGGCCCCTGCCCACCTGCTGCCTGGAGGTCCACCAGCTGGAAGGACTTGGCCTGGGACACACTCATTGGCAGTGAGCCCGAGAATCACCTGGCTGACTGGAGGGTCTGAGGCAGGAGGCAAATGCAGCCAGACAGCGCTTAGCAGCTGTGAGAAAGACAGACCTCAGTCTGCCCAGCCCCTCATCCCCAGTCAGGAGCCTCTTTTAGTCCTTGTCCCCCATGGACATTGAGTCTACCCCCTTGTCCTGCTCTGGTCCTTCCCTACCTCCACCTGCCCCCTCTCCCCTGCCTTCTCAAGCCTCCATCTTGGTTCTCTCCACTCTGTAGTCTCTGTAGTCATCACCACCATGCAAATTTCTTTTTAAAGATTTTATTTATTTATTTATTTATTTTTAGAGGCGGGGAAGGGAGGGAGAAAGAGACAGAGAGAAACATCGATTGGCTGCCTCTCATGCGTGTCCCAGACAGAGACCAAACCCAGAACCCAGGCATGTGCTCTGAACCAGCGACCTTTTGCTTTGCAAGCCGATGCCCAGCCAACTGAGCCACGTAAGTCAGGCCACCCCATGCAATTATGTAGGTTCAGAGCTCAGCTTCTAAAGCCTACTGGGACGACAGGGACAGTTTGGAAACACGTCAGAGCACATGTTTAAATTTTTCTTTAAAAGAGAATGTGGTCCTGAAGTCCTCGAATGTATAATATGCTAATTGAGGAAAACAGAAAAACAGGCAAGAAAGAAGGGACAATGAGGCCAGACAGAAACAAGTAGCAGGAGAGCAAGCGTGAACCCAGCAACACTTCATACCGCACTGAGGGTGAATGGACAAAGCTCCCATGAGAAGACAAAGGTTGGCTGGATTTAAAAACTAAATAACTGTATGCTGTTTCCAAATGAAACGCAGTCAGTGTAAGGAGAGGTTGGAGGTAAAAGAACGGAAAGACAGACACGCACATATGAACTGAAGACAAGTGGGCGTCAAGCACACTTTAAGAAGTGCTGATCCAGAACATGCTTACATTTAATTTTTAGGTCACCACTAACATGAAAAATAGACTTTACATTTTTCTGGGCATCTGTGGGGACCCGAGATTGTGCCCGACACCCCTCATCCAGGAAAAGCGCACACCAGCTACTCATTTCTCTCTTCACAGCTCTGAGGTCCAATGGTGTCCAAAGTTCCAGAGACCACCCTCAGAGCTAGACATCGAAATCTACCTGAAAGTGTAATTGTTCTCATTGGGACTAAAAACAGACCGCAGGGGATTCAAGGGCTTGGCCTCCTGCCCCCTCCCACCTCCCCTCGAAGGCAGCTCAGAGGCCACAAGGCACAGAAATCTGCTTTTGGAGTCAACAAGGCATGCTTTGCACCTGCTTCTGTTGCCCAATAGCTGGTGACTGAGCTGTTTACGTTATCTGTAAACTGAAGCTACACCTGCCCCAAAGCTACACCTGGAACAGAGGTGACTAACTGCAGGTGTTCATCAATATCAGTTCCCACCCTCTTGGACTCTGTCTCCAACTTTGTCACTTGGCCTCTCAGTGTCTGCCCTAAGCTGTCCGCTTCCCCAAATGAAGTAAATTCCCTGAGAAGCAGAGAAGCAACAGGCATCCCCCTGCTGGGGGCTGAGAGAGAGACGACAAAACAGGACCTGTGCACCTGAAAACTGCGCCGGTCTGGGTGCCGTGGCCAAACCTAGGATGAGAACTTGCTTGGGAACTTGCTTAGAAGCTTCAAAGTCAAATATAGTGTTTCTCTTCACTGTTTTAGTAATGTTCTTTAATTAAAAAGGGAGAGCCAGTTCAATTCCTAGTCAGGGCACATGCCTGGGTTGCAGGCCAGGTCCCCAGTAGGGGGCGCCTGAGAGACAACCACACACTGATGTTTCTCTCTTTTCCCCCCTCCCTTCCCCTCTCTCTATAAAAATAAATAAATACAATCTTTTTTTTTTTAAAGGGAGAGAGGTCTTTCAGGGAGAGGAGGAGCAGGAAGGGAACTCTAGAGAGGCCACAGCGTAACTTCCAGAGCTGGCCTGAGTTTTAAAATTATTTGCTGGTCCTTGTAGATACTTTTTAAAAAAACAAGGCTGTTAGTCTCTTGTAAACAGCAGGCATTGAGAGAAATGGAGAGGTGTCATGGAGCACAGCGATCATTAAAAAGAAAATAATTAGAATTCTGCCTTGGCTGGTGTGGCTCAGTGGATTGAGTACCAGCCTGTGAACCAAAAGATTGCGGTTTGGTCCCAGTCAGGGCACAGGCCTGGGTTGGGGCCAGGTCCCCAGTAGGGGGTGCACGAGAGGCAACCACACAGTGATGTTTCTCTCCCGCTCTTTCTACTTCCTTTCCCTCTGTTAAAATAAATAAATAAAATCTTTAAAAAAATTAATTAGAATTCTGAACCAATGAGTTTGCTCCTGGTTGTACCCTTTCAAAGGTCCCAGACATGGCTCTTGCACTCTGCCAGGTACCCAGATTGCTGCCATTTTTTTTCTTCAGAGCAAAACTTATTAGGGACTAGGAGACAGAAGTTAAATTTGAGTGTCATCCTTCATCACTCTCATTCGTGCCTTCACAGAAGACCACACCACACCTCAGGGTGTCTGAAGCTGGGTGCTCTGTGGAGCAGCTCTGAGACAAAGAGTCAAATTCAAATGATTCATTAAGAAGGTGCTCCCAGGAAGCAGAGGGAAAGAAGCCAGGGGAGGTGAGATTTCTGGTGAAGCCCAGGTTCAGACTGAGCCCAGGACCCTCAGGAACGTAAGATGATAGTGCAGACATATGACCCAGTACTTGTGCTCTGAGTAGGTGCCCAGAAGAACTGAACGCAAAGCCTTAGATATTGGCACACCCACGTCACAGCAGCATTACCCACAGAGGCCAAAAGGGGGAGCCACCCAAGCGTCCATCAACAGACGAACAGATAAACGCAGTATAAGGAAACATTATTCAGCCTTAAAAGGAAGGTATTCTGACACTTGGTTCAACATGGATGAACACTGAGAGCATTATTCTCAGTGAAATAAGCCAGTCACTGAAGACAAATACTGTGTGATTCCACTTATGTGAGATCTCTAGCACGGGAAAATTCAAAAGGCAAAAAGTAGCCCTGGCTGGTGTGACTCAGTTGGTTGGAGCGTTGCCCATAGCTGAAAGGTTGTGGGTTTGATTCCCAGTCCAGGCATGTATGATCCCCGGTCCAGGTGTGTATGGGACACAACCAATTGATGCTTCTCTCTCGCATCGATGTTTCTCTTTCCCTTCCTCTCTCTCTAAAAACAATGAAAAAATGCCCTCAAGTGAAGAAGATGAAAAAAGAAAAGAAAAAAGTGGACTAGAGCTTGCCCAGAGCTGGGGGAGGTAACACGTCAGTGGGGACAAGTTCTGCTTAGGGTGATGGAACAGTCCTGAGGATGACGGTGGCAGCGGTACAACAATGTGATTGTGCGTAATGCACCTGAACTGCACATTTGAAATGGTTGAGTTCAACTTTGTTATATGTATTTTACCGTGATTTTTTAAAACGTTAAAAAAACAGCTGGATGAGACACCCACAGATTTGTCCTCCCTCCAGTCAAAGGAGCTGGACGTCCGCCCCTCACGTTTCACTGGCTTCCAGCAGGGACAAGTCACAGATCCCAGCAAAGCATGTGATGTGGGGCATACACAGTGTCCACCATGGTCATGTGAACACACGTCTTGGCTGTTGTTCCTCCCTGGCCGGAAAGTGTTTCTCTACCTGGGAGGTGGCTCAGTCTCCTAACCCCTTACCTGCAAACACTCATGATTTCTAATGACGCTGCTTTGGGAGAAGTACCTGCACTTCCAATCATCTGTCCTTAGTGAAAACGTGACAAGAACCTGAGAATGAATGTGATGTGACACACGAGCATAGAGGACTATCCCATGTGGCTGGGACAGAATATTGGGCAAAAATGAACAGATGCTTCACTAGAGAAGAGACCCAAGTAGCCAGGAAGCAGACTGAAAGGGGCTGGCTCAGCTTTGTGAGTCATCAGGGGAATGTAAGCAAAGCTCAGTGACATGCACACACTAGCAAATGCAAAATGAGAAAGACAGAAAGCAGCAAGCACGCAAGCACTTGCAAGCTTCGCACACTCAGGCCCTGGATGCCCACCGGGGGAGCTGAACACAGGCACACTTGGGACCCAGGGAAACAGCCAATTCCCAACAGAAACGAATACATGTGCTCACAGGTACAAGCGCCTTCCTGGCGGCACTATTTGTAATGGCTGAAACACTGGACCCTGCCCAATGGCCATCAACGGTCAAATGTAATATAAAAGTCACCTAGTCGCCTGTGCAGAGGTCTGCAGCAGACAGGCCTCACAAATCCAGGCTGATTAGACACCAACACAAGCACTCACATACTCATACAAGTTCCAGAGGTTCAAAGACAGACAGACAGAACCTGTCTTTAGAAGTCAAAGTGGTAGTTGCCTTGGAAAAGTTGGGGGAGGGAGTGACAGTGAGTGGCAGGGCGTTTGGGGTGCTGTGTGTGACCAGGGTGATCCGGCTGTGATAACTGGCTGAGCTACACACTGAGGGGGCGTGTATGATGCGTGATGCATATATGCACTGCCTCTCAGCCACACCACACCTTACTGTCCTCCCCTATATGAGGTCTCAGAAAGATTCACAGGTGGTAGGGAAACCAGGGGTCCTTGGGGGGACCCGGAACATTCTAGAAGGGACCAGTCTGTGTAAATAGCAATTGCTTTCCACACCCAGGTCACTGCAGGCTCAACCAAATGACTGGGCGTTTGACCCCATGCTGCAGGGCCGTCCACCCCTGGTTTAATTCACTCACCTGTCAAACACCGGACACCCAATCTGTGTCTAGAAAGTTCTGCACTCAGCTCTGGACCTTTCTTCAGCTCTGAACAGACTTCGATTCAGGTTACAGACAAATGTTTAAGGACACAGAAAGATGGGTCACAAAAAACTAGGTGGAAAATTTACAGATTATACGTGCTGTATGACCTCAGTTTTTATAAAATATATAATACGTACTTTTGGGAAAAAAAGTTTGGAAGGATCATACTGAATACAGAAAACTCCTACAGGGGATTTTTACTTTCTAAAATTCCTTCAGTGAAGGCATTTTATTTTTCTAATACCAGCTCAAATGGCCCATGGTTCCAGGACCCAGGGTCGGGAGCAGAAGGGACAAGCACATCAAGGTCACAGGGAGGGCTGAGTGCCTGAGCAGTATGTACACCAGGCCTGGGGGACCAGGAGAGGCACATCCAGGCACCGGGAGACGGTGTCTTTGTGCCTGGGGCAACTAGCCTTCAGGAACGCAGCTCTCACTGAATGCGCACCCCAGAGGAAGGGCCCCCCGGGTAGTGAGGCTGGCCCGCAAGCTGTGTAAGAGCCACACTTGCTTTGGGGCACACACACAGTCCCTGGCTGTGGGGTGAGTGTACTTTGTGGTAAGGGCGCAGGGCCCTCAATTAGGGAATCCTGCTCAGCCTTTTATTGTCTGGATGGCTCCAGAGAAGTCACTCAGCCCCTGGGGGTCAGGCTCCTCCTTTGTGACAGTGGGAGTTGTTGTATCAGCTTGACAGGGTTGTGGGAGTCAAAGGGGACTGACAAAAAACACCGCCGTGAAAACCCACAATAACGTCAAGAATTATTAAGTGATTGCATAGTGCTTACAATGTGCCAAGTTCTAAGTTAAGCAACTTACAAATATTAACTCACTCTTGGTACCCTGAGATATAACTTTACTATCTTGGTTTTGCCTGTGGGGAAACTGAGGCATGCGCTTCAGTGACTTGCCCAAGTATCTGTTTCTAGCCAGAATCCCTGCCGTGCCCGGCCAGAGCCTGAGCAGCGCTTCTCTCCTGCCATCTGGTGGTAGCTGTACGGCGTGACACCTCTGTCCATGCTCCCCTTCCGTAGGGGCCCAGGTCGGGGTGGGGGCTCAGGGCTGGGGATGATGGTTTGATAACTCAGGCAGTGTGCCAAGGACACTGGCATTTTAACCATGGCCCCACTGACACTCAAACTCTTCCTGAACATGTACTGAGGGGCACTTCCACTCATCCCACACAACCTTATGGAGCCTCTTCCGTGGATCCAACAGGCCCCAGGGCCTAGGAAAGCAGACACAGCATGTCCCTCACGCTCCAGAACCTTCAGAGTACAGACATGGGATGACAACCACAACAGCTGGCAGGCAGCACAACAGGTGCCAGGTGTGGGCAAGTATGGGAGAGTGACAAGAGCCAAGTCCCTGAGAAGTGGGAGGGTGGCCACTGGCAGAGCAGGGACACCCTAATCCTTCTAACCAGAGGCAGGTAGGAAGGAAGTGAGTTGCACAGGTTAGCACACTGGGGGGTGGAAGGATGCTTCTCTGTAGGAGGCATGTCAGAGGTGGGGATGGGCTGCAGGAGGGGCTCCCGGCTGTCGGGAGAGTGGGAAAACACAAAACCAGTCCGGGTGGCCTGTGCGTTTCCCCAGAACGTTCAGCTGCTTCAGCCAAGGTGCCGATCAGGGTGAGCCAAGGAGCGCTCCATGTGTTCTGCTGTCGGTCCTGCTGGTCACGCTGCTTGCCCTTCGGTTTCCCTGCCGACTTTGCCTAGTGTTTCTGTCCATTACCGGGGAGCACTGAAACCCCAGCTACCATTGTCCATTTTCCTTTTCCATTGTTTTACTTCATGTGTTCTCAGTCTCTGTTGTTTGATGCCTTCAGGATGGTGATGCGTAGCTTCCTAGTGGACTGACCCTTGTATCTCTATGTAATTATGGTGACTCTCTTTGCCCTGACATCTCATTTATCTGATTACTATAAAGCCACTCAAGCTTTCTTTTGACCCATGTCCGAACAGTGGACCTTTTCATTTTACTTTTAACCTGCCTGTACATTATATGCAAAGTGACTTTCTTATAGACTGCAATATTGGATCATCAAAAACACCCATTCTACCACCTTTATCCAGCCTCTGTTTAGACCAGTTACGTAGAATTTGATTACTGGTATGCAGGGTTTAGGTCTGGTTTCTGCTCCCCTTTTCCACTCCCCGCCTCCCTGCAGGCCACTTGAACATTTTTCAATGCTGCATTTGGCATCGTCTGCAGCGTCTCTCACTTCATCTCTCTGCACAGCTGTTACTGGTGGTTGCTCTTGGGACACAACACACACATCTGGCTTACCACAGTCTAGGAGCAGAATGCAGGACCTTACGGCCTGTGCCCGCCCACCCTTTGCAATAATGGTGGTCTCAAATATTATGCCCGTGCACTCTGAGAATCACACTGGATGTTGTATTTTTTTGCTTTCAATTATCAAACATTTAAAAACTGTTAAACAACTTTTTATAAAGAGAGTACTCTATTGCAGTTTCCCAAGATATTCACCCTTTCCATCGTTCTTCCTTCATTCTGATATTCCAAGTTTCCTCATCATTTTCTTTCTGTTTGAAGAACTTTCTTAGCCGTTATTTTAAAGCAGGTATTCTAGTAAAAAAAAATTCTTAGTTTCCCTTAATCTAAGAATATTTTGCCTCTATTTTGAAGGATATGTTTGGTGGCTGTAAAATTCTATTTGGCAATTCTTTTTTTTCAACACTTGAAAAAATTTGCCACTTCTTTCTAGCCTCCGTGTGTTCTGAGAATCTCCTGTCACTCAAATTGCTGTTCTGCCAATACTGCACTGTCCTGCTCTATTTTCCACACATATATTTTTTGTCTTTAATTCTGAGAAATTTGATCGTGATGTATCTGGTAATAGATTTGAGGGAGTTTATTCTGTTAGGGGTTCACTCAGCTTCTTAAAACTGTAGGCTTTTTTCTTTTAAAAAATTTGGGAAATTTTCAGTCCTGGCTGGTGTGGCTCAGTGGATTGAGCACCGGCCTGACAACCAAAGGGTCGCCAGTTCGATTCCCAGTCAGGGCCTATGCCTGGGTCAGGGCCAGGTCCTCAGTTGGGGGTGCACAGGAAGCAACCACACAATGATGTTTCTCTCCCTCTCTTTCTCCCTCCCTTTTCCTTTCTCTAAAATTAAATAAATAAAATCTTTTTAAAAAAATAACTAAGACCTCTAAAAAAAGTTGGGGATGTTTTCAGCCATCAATTCTTCCAATGTTTATTCAGCCCTATACAGGCACACCTCACTTTGTTGATCTTTGCTTCTTCACAGATGTTGCATGTTTTACAAACTGAAGGTAAAACTCTCCACCAGAAAAGATTACAACTCGCTAGAGGCTCAGGTGGTGTCAGCATTTGTCAGCAATAAAGTATATTTAATTAAGGTAGGCACGTTGTTTTTCAGACACAATGCTATCATACACTTGGATGACAGCACACATAACGTTCACACGCACTGGGACACCAAAAGGTTCACGCCACTCGCTTTACTGCGGGGGCCTGGCCACCTCCTGCAGCATCTCTAGGCAGACTGCCCTCCCCCTCTCGGACCTGCGAACTGCAGACCTTTGATTATTGCCCCGCGGGTTCATGAGCTCTGTTTGTGGCTCATTTCTCCCCATCAACTTTCTCTCCGTTGAATATAATTATTTCTATTGATCTAATTTCAAGTTCATTGACTTTTCTGTTGTCCCTATTTTCTCATTGAGTCTATTAAGTTTTCAATATCAAATATTGAATTTTTCCTGTCCTAATGTGTCCATTTTTTTCTTTTTATACTTTCTACTCTTCTGTTAAGACTTTCTATCCTATTTTTCATTATTTTAAGGATGTTCCAACTTCTAGTTGATGCACTTTCATTATGGCTGTTTAAATTTCTTGTCATATAATTCCAGCCACGATGTCATTTTGATGTTGGTGTCTGTTAACTGTCTTTTCTCATTCAAGATGAGATTTTTCTGGTTCTTGGTATGGTAATTCTGTAATGTATCCTGGGCATTCTGAATATTACGTATGGCTCTGAATCCTATTTAATTATTCTGTATAATGTTTCAGTAGGCAGTCAACCCATGTATATTCAGAACACGCCCTAATATTAATTTAGTTTTCCAAGACTTTGCACTACTGTTCCGGTCTACCCTGCTTGTGTGTTGCACATTGGGCAACCTGAAACCTGGGCAGTATTCTGTACCACAGGTGGGGTCTCAAGGCTTCTGTCACATTGATTCTGGTTGGTTACACATAAAACTGCTCAGAAGTACGTGCAGGACTTCAGACATAGTCTTAAAGAACCCTTTCAGCCCTGGCTGGTGTCACTCAGTGGATTGGATGCCTGCCTGAGAACAGAAAGGTTGCAGGTTCGATTCCCAGTCAGGGCGCATGCCTGGGTTGCAGGCCAAGTCCCCATTTGGGGGTATGCAAGAGGCAGCTGATTGATGCATCTCTTGCACATTGAGGTTTCTATCCCTCTTGGCCCTCGCTGCCCCCTCTCTAAAAATAAATAAATAAAATCTTTAAAAAAACATCCCTTTCACCAGCTCTCTCCTCTGTGACCCTCCCTCAGGTCTCTAGGGTTGATGAGGAATGCTACCTTTTAACTGTCCTCCTAGTGCAGGGCAGGCATCTTGACAACAGGCTCCACCCGTCTCCACATCTGAAGTGTCCAGTGGCGACAGGTGCAGTGTCTTTCACCTGGAGCAGGGCAGGTATACTTGGAGGGTTCCATCCTGCAGGGTCACCCTATTCCAGACCCTTTGGCTGGAGACACATTTCTTGAGTCCTCTTACTCTCTCCTCTACCTCACTTTGGCCTGCAGCTGCAGACTGCTCCAGCCTCCAGGTGAGGACATACAGGTGTGGGGCAAACGAACAGAAGGACTGCTGGGTCATGTCTGAGTCAAGGGGTCCTTAGCCAGTGAGTCTGTTTCTCAGCCTTTCAGAGTCTTCTGACAGCTGCCCAAGGCTTTCTGTTGTAATTAGCAGGAGGAATAGGGTGGAATGCACTTGCTCCATCTTTTCCAGAATCATCCATGATACTTTTAAAGGACCTTGAGGTGGACCATTCTAAAAAGTATAGTTAGCAAACTTCTGATGGGAAACGGCCAGGTCCATTAGAAAGATGCTTACGGCTGCAGTCACTCAGGGTGAAGGCAGGTTTCAGAGTTTGCTGCAGCCTTCTGCCCCACAAAATATTCTCTCGGTGTCTCCCAAAGAGTCCCTCACTTTCCAAGGCTGCCCTGACAGTCGACGTAAGGGTACAACTGCCATCTCAGGTCCCTGTCAGGGGCTGTCCTCTCGCCTCCCAGGGAGGCGGTGTGCACTGGATATAGTTCTGGGCTTTGGAAGCAGATGACTTCAGTGGTAATTCTGCCACTACAATGTACTACTAGGTGACTCTGGGCTGTGACTTTATCTGATTCTCAGTTCACAACTTGGGAAGCAGGGATAATATGGAATCGAATACTTTTACAGCCTCCACTACCAGCACAGGGCCACCTGGGTTACAACTGCAGCCTCCCCACTTCCGCTCTTAGCCCTCCTTCTTCCTTTTCTCCAGACGTTAACATTTCAAAATGAAAACCACTTCATTTCACTCCTCCAACCAACTGCTTCCCCAAACCCCTCCTACAGACCTGTAGGCCCCTCCTGGTCTGGCCCCTGCTACACCTGCAACCCCATCAAAGATTCTCTCTCTGCTAACCTCACCCCAGTCACTCTGCTGTTCCTGAAACAGCCAAGGATGCTCCTGCGTAGAAGGACCTTTCCCCAGTGGGGACAACATCACATGGTGCTGAGGGAAGAGGCACACACTGCCCGGTCTGAACCCTGACTCTGCCACATGCTGGGTATGTGACCTTCGGCAAATTATTCAATACTTTTTCTGGGCTTCAGTTTCATCACGTGTAAGGTCGTCATAAAGACAGTGTCTACCTACATAATGTTGTCATTAAAATTCAGATTATATGTGTAAATTCCTTAGAATGGTGCTTGGCACATAACTGGCACTGAATGTGAGGGAGAACTTTTATATATGACATTTTTAAGTATAAATATTCTAAAATTGTGTATTTTTTTCTCCCCTATTCCTTCAGGTCTTTTCTCAGATGTCAGCGAACTCTCTTAACTCCCCACATGGTATTCGAGTCCCCTAGCACAGTCTATCCGTTGCCTGCTTCTTTTAGCCTTAACGCCTCCAACACCATGTATGTGTTTGCTTGTTGTCTGCTTCTGTCTGTAGGAAAGCTCCATGGGACAAAGACATTGTCTATTTTGTTCACTTCTGTCCTCAGCTTCCAGAACAGTGCCCCTGCCAAGGAAAGTGCTCATTATGTACACGTCAAATGACTAGGTGAATGAATGAATGAATAAAAATGCTTTCCTAAGAGCACATTTTAAGAATAAATAAGATAATGAATGCTAAATGCTTAACACAGTACCTGGCCTACATAAGGTACTATTAGATAGTTTTCAATAAACGTTAGCTATTTTTTCGTTCTAACTGTACTTCTGGAGGCAACAAGGAGAAAGGTGAGCCCTATGATGTTTATCAGGCCCTAAAGGGAGATGGTAGGGGCCCCTTCAACAATCCAAATTTTAGCAGGAGCCTCTGGAGATGATGGGAGGGTTAGACATGAACACGCCTAAGCTTTAGGAAGGAATCATGCAGGAAGTGTTCAGGGTTAAGTCACAGGAGGAGAAACTGGAGGCAGAACTGCTGAGGAGGTGCTGGAGGTCTTGCCAGACCACGTGGAGTGATGATGTAGGCGGAAAGCTTTCATGGGATTTTCTGATCTCCTTCCACAGTCCTCACAGCTCTGAGACTTCAGAGGCATATGGACTGTCCCCTTTTCTGCATAGGGAACTGAGGCTCAGAGCAGTGAAGTGACCTATAGATCAGAGTGAGACAGGGCCAGGAGCTCATATCTTCCTGCACATTCCAGCTCTCTGACTCTGCTACGTGACCTAACTCCTAAGCTGTAAACCATTCAAAAGCAAATTTTGTGATTTGGGCACACTGAAAAATATAAGCTCATTATCAGGAATTGTGTGTAATTCTTTTCTGCATTTATTTTATAATGTGTCTTTATATTATACTTTTGGAACAGGGAGTTTCAAGATACAGCAGTGGGACATGGTCAGACATGATTTCCTTGAATCTGCTCCTGGTTTGGGGCTGTTTGTGACTGTTACAACTTATAATGAAGAGGTAAAACACTCTTTTATGTTTTGTTACTAAAATTTTTCATTTGCTAAAATTCATGTGTCATGTACCCCCACAAACTTTTAAAATCTCTGTGTAAGCACTCATTAGCCAGTTTTTAAATTTTCAATGTGTAAACCCTGAACACAGGCACTGCACGAAGACAAAGAAGGTGTCCACCTCCCGAGAGCCTCGTCCAGCTGATGCTGGACAGAGAAAGTTTGAAAACAATACAAACTGAGGTTTGCTGGTCCTGCTGGGCAGAGAGGACCCATAGGGCCAAGGTGTCCCAATTATTCTGCAGGGACCAGGCTTCATCTGCTCTGCTGGTGCCACAGCTCCCCACCCCACAGCATGAGGACCAGACAGGCCACCCCCCTTCTGGTCCTGGAGAGGCTTTCTCTAGTACTCGGCAGCCTCTGGGTCTGTCTCTGTGGGAGTCAGCAAAGGGTCAGGAAAGATTCCAGGAGCAAGTGAAGAAAACCTGGGTTTTGGAGTCAGAGCCAAGGCACAGTGCAGACAGTCATCTACAAGCTAAGCCCTGGGCAGGCTGCCTGCCTGCTCTGACCCTCCGTTTTCCCATCTGTACAACGGACGGAACAGACGTCTGTTCTTCAAAAACACAACTGCGTGAAACAACACCCCCTTCTAGGAGAAAGGAGAGATATTTTCATTTGTTCTGCAAACATCCAACAAATTTTATCCTGGGCCTACTATATACCCAACCTTCTTCTTGCTCTAAGACAGACAAAGCTCTCACCCACAGGCCCCCTTTTCAGGAAGGCCCTCTCCATTTGGAAGATGACAAGGAACTCTCGTTTCACCATTTCTTATAAGCTAAGATCTCCTTTTAAGATCCCTATCAGCACCCCCCACAAAGACTCTGTTGCCACTTGGGCCAGTGTGCCTGGGGACATGGGGCACTGTAAGTTGTCCCCCGATCATGGGTCCATTCCTATGCATGACTGGCTGCCCAAGGGAACAACAAGCTGGTAGGAGAGGCAGGGTAGACCATATCAACAACACACATGTAACACACAAACATGCATCCTGTGCCCCGTTTTCCATTATTCCATGTCCAATACTCCGTGTCCTCAGAAATGGTGGTTCTGAGAGGTTAAATGACGTACAAGAGCTCACTGTCAGCAAGTGGCAACACAGAGTTAAACTTACATGTTTTTTCCAATACATGGAACTAGCAGGCATTACAAACGTGTGTGCTCACTAAAAGAGCCACTGGAAGTAGACCATGCAGAGCCTTGATATGAAATGAAAGCTCAGAAACTGAGTTTAATAGATAATAAGCAGTCACTAAATATTTTTTCAGAGGAGAGGTCTTTGTTATTCATTTAAAATTTTTAAAAATTGTAAAATCTGACCCTTGAATGCATGCAGTCTTACTTAATAAAATTTCCCAACCATTAGTCTGTTAAAGGAAATTAAGTATGTGGCACAGTCCTTCAATTTTCTGCAAATCAAAATTGAAAGACTTAAAAAAGAATATTTATTGAATTTTTCTATGTGTAATACACATCTAAGTGTCAAGGATTAAATAGACTATTTTCAGAGCAGTTTTAGGTTCGAAGCAAAATTCAGCAGAATGTACAGTTACCATGTGCCCTTTGCCCCCCAGAAACAGTGCCTCCCCGACCGCCACACTGAGGGTGCATTTGTTACAGAGCCCCCTCCCCCGCCCCCAGCAGCACCAGTGGTGCTTTTGCTACGCTGACACATCACCACCACCCACAGGCTTACACTGAAGTTCACTCCTGGTGCTGTACACCCTATGGGTTTCTGTTACAGTGTCACACGGAGTGGTTTCATTGCCCTGAAAATCCTGTGCTCCACCTACTCATCCCTCTCTCCTGCTAGCCTTTGACAACCACTGATCTTTTCCATCTCCATAATTTTGCCTTTTCCAGGATGTCACACAGGTGGAAACATGCAGTGTGGAGCTTTTTCAGATTGGCTTCTTTCACTTAGCAGTGTACCCTCAAGTGTCCGCCACGTCTTTTCATAACTTGGTAGCTCATGTCCTCTTAGTGCTGAGTAACGTCCCGTTGTCTGGATGGATCACAGTGTGTGTGTCTGTTCGTCTAGTGAGGGACATCTTGGGCACATCTAAATTTTGGCAATTATGAATAAAGCTCCTATAAACATTCATGTGCAGATATTTTGCGTGGACCTAAGACTCCATCTTATTTGGGTAAATAAATAGCATATTTGTGGGATCATATGCTAAGAGTATGTTTAATTTTGTAAGAAACAGCCAAACTGTCTTCCAAAGCACTGCAGCATTTTGATTACCACCAGCAACCACGAGAGGCCCTATTGCTCCACATCCTCCCCAGCATCTGGTATTGTCAGTGTTTCAGATTTCTGCCATTCTCACAGGTGTCTCACTTTGAATTTGCAATTCCCTAATGACATATGATGAGAAGCATCTTTTCGTATGCTTATTTGCCCCCTGTTATGTCTTCTTTAATGAGGTGTCTATTCAGAACTTTTGCCCATTTTTAAATTGATTTGTTCATTTCCTTATTGGGGTTTTCAGAGTTTTTTGGTATACTTTAGGTAAGTGTTTTATTGAATGTCTTTTACAAATATTTTCTCCTGTCTGTGGCCTGTCTTGTTATTCTCCTGACTGTGTATTTTGCAGAGCAGAAGTTTTAAATTTTAATAAAGTCCAGTTTCTCAATTGTTTCTTTCCTGGATCATGCCTTTGGTGTCGTATGTAAGAAGTCATAACCAAACCTAAGGTCATCTACATTTTCCCCTACATTATCTTCTAGGAGTTTTATAGTTTTGTGTTTTACATTTACATCTATGATGCATTTTGAGTTAATATTTGTAAAAGGTGTAAGGTCTGTTTCTACATTCATTTCTTTGCATGTGGATGTCCAGTTGCTCCAGGACCATTTGTACAAAAGATGGTCTTTGCAGTTGTGTCTAGATGGGGAGACATACTTCTGCTTTCTACACCATCTTCTCAGAATCCTCTCCTAATTCAAATATTTTAAAATCTCTTATTTCTTGATGCATGTGCTATTTAGAAGTATGCTTTCAATATCTAAGCATTTTGGGATTTCCCAGCTACCTTTCTGTCACTGAGCCCTACTAGAGTCCCCTCGTGTTCTGGGAACTGTGCGTTTCGATTATTTTCAGTGTGTTACGGTTGCTTTACGGCCCAGAGTGGGGTCTGTCTTGGTGAAGGTTTCATGGGAGCTTGGGAAGAATGTGTAATCCGCTGCTGGTGGACGAAGTGGTCTGCAGGTACCAGGGACATGTGGCCAGTTGGCGGTGCTGTTGAGTCTGACCACGTCCTCGCTGACCTTCTGCCTGCTGGGTCTGTCTGTTCTGATGGAGGCGTGTTGGTACCTCCGACCATGATGGTGGAGTCTTGTTTCTCCTCACAGTTCTAGCAGTTTCTGTCCCGCACGGTGTGATGCTCTCTTGTTAGGTG
>VMDR010002301.1:0-95448 GCA_007922815.1 Macrotus californicus | reverse complement strand
TTTGTAGGCAGGTGACCCCTTTGGCCACCAAAACCATATTAGCTAGCCATGCAGGTTAACACAAAGGGGTGGGGTGGGATCTGAGCAAGGAAGAGCTCCGTTTCAGAGTAGGCAAGTGTCTGCACTGCTTCTGCTTTTCGTGAAGTAAACCACTTTGCATTCAAAATCCAGAGATCATTTAGTCATCCAGTTAAAAACTCTTTACTCAACTCCTTGACTAAACTAATGTTATTTCAAAACAACTGGGTAATTTAATTCCATTGATTTTTTTCCCTCCCAGATGATTATGTGTGGATATCATTATTTTAAAATATAGAATAGGCATGGAAATCTGCAGTGGCCAGCCAGAGATCTCTAGGGTTCCAGCATTTCCAGACCACAGCCCCTAAGTGCTGTGAGAGAGCCCTGCCGGCCGAGTGAGGGGCTTGGATGTGTAATCCCACCCAGGGTTTCCCTGGTTCCTGGGTTGATCCCCTGCATTGTGCAGAGTCCCACCAATTCCCCTGGGCAGGTCAACCATTGCGTGAGTCTCAATTCTTGCTAAAGGGCCTTCAACCAATTCAACTGACATTCTTCTTTTTCCCCCAGACCATATACAGAAACGTACTGGATGATGTATATGAATACCCAATACTCGAAAAAGAATTGAAAGAATTTCAAAAGATACTTGGAATGCACCGTCGTCAGTAAGTTATTTATTTTTCCATATTTCAGTTAACAGAAGAAGGCAGCAAATGTGATAGAATTTGAGACGTCTTATACAGTTTATTTTGAACATTTTGAATCTGAGATTCATCTTGACTCTTTAGCTTTTCTAGCTGTAAATTGTTTGTTTTGCTTTTATATCTCAAGATGAACAAACACTAAATCAAGCGTATCGACTATTTTTTTAACCCTATTTTAATATAGGAGAAACAAACTGAGCCCTGATAAGTTAGGTGCATAAAAACAATCATTTGATAAATTATTATTTAATTTTAAAAGTGTAAATATTTAACCTGTCATTTGGGCAGCTCATAGCGATCTCTAATAAAATAGAAAAAGTGTTTTCTAAATAGGCCTCAGCAAGTCATGGAACATTTTAAAAGCTCAATTTTGTGTTCCTGAGGTTTCTTTATCAATTTAGAAAGATTAAAGAAAACCATTTACTCAGTGACTTTTGGCATGTCCAGGTATCCCCCAGGTATCCATCATTAGCCTTTCAAAGTGCCAAAATCTGACTTTACTCTGTTTATATGAACTCTCCATATTTATTTTGGTAAATGAAAACGTCGAGTCATTATTCAGCTTTCAGATATAGCTGCAAAGTTCATCTGAAGGGGAAAATTGTCCTCTGATTTACAATGTAGTGTCTACTTAGCAAATGTTGTGAAGTTGTATATCTGTTGTCAAGTTGTAAAAAACTTCTATTAAGACTTAGCAGTCATGGTCAGGATGGAGACATAGGCAAACACAGCTCACCTCCTCACACAACCACAGCAAAAATTACAACTACAAAACAACTATCACCCAGCACCATCAGAAAATCATGCTGTATGGAAGGAAGTCTGACAATCAAGGAATTAAAGAAGTCACCTTCATCCAGACGGGTAAGGGGGCAGGGAGGTAGAGACGTGGAACCAGCAGCCCCACACCCATGTGTGGTGGATAAAAATCGGGAGGGGTACCTTGGGTACAAGGGGTCTCTGGCCCACACCAGACCACCTAGTCCAGACATCCAGTGCCAGGAAGGTAAACCCCTGTAACTTTTGGCTGAAAAAACCAATGGGGGCTTGGACAGCAGAGTAAACTGTGGGATTATCAGGTGTCTCCTCTTAAGTGACCCACAATGGACTTGAGACTTACTCAGACTCACTCCCTCTGGGTTCCAGCACCAAGACAGCAGCTGGAAGGGCACCAGTGGCACACGGGGGAAAACAGAAGTGTCTGGCCTCAAGGACGAGCCTCCTCCCAGACAAAGCCTCAGAGGCCAGGCAGCAGCCATTGTCCCTTTTCTGAGCCCTCTCACAAACAGCCACAGAGCAGTGACACCATATCTGAGACTCCATCAACCTGGTTCACATGGGTTGCCCCATCCTGGCGATTACCTAATGCCCAACCCAATTCAAATTACAGGTGCGCTTTTCTCCAAAAGGCCACACTGCTAAGACAGGGAGTCAAAGCAGCTCTACCTAATACACAGAAACAGACACAGGGAGGCTGCCAAAATGAGGAGACAAAGAAACATGGCCCAAATGAAAGAACAGAACAAGACTCCAGAAAAAGAACTAAACAAAATGGAGATAAGCAATCTATCAGATGCAGAGTTCAAAACACTGGTTATTAGGGTGCTCAAGGAACTCTTTGGGTACTTCAGCAGCATGAAAAAGACCCAGGCAGAAATGAAGTTTACACTAAGTAAAATCAAGAAAATTTATAGGGAATCAACAGTGGAGTGGATGAAGCTGAGAATCAAATCAACAATTTGGAACATAAGGACAAAAAAAATTCAATCAGAACAGGAAGAAAAAAAGAATCCAAAAAAAAAAAAAATGAGGATAGTATAAGCAGCCTCTGGGACATCTTCAAATGTACCAACATTCAAATCAGAAGGAGAAGAGAAAGGGCAAGAAATTGAAAACTTATCTGAAAAAAATAATGAAAGAAACCTTCCCTAATTTTGTGAAGGAAATAGACATGCAAGTCCAGGAAGCACAGAGAGACCCAAACAAGATGGATGCAAAGAGGCCCACTCCAAAACATATCATAATGAAAATGCGAAAGGTTAAATATAAAGAATCTTAAAAGCAACAAGAGAAAAGCAGGTAGTTACCTACAAATGCGTTCCCATAAAACTGGCAGCTGATTTCTCAAAAGAAACACTGCAGGCAAGAAGGGGCTGGAAAGAAGTATTCCAAGTCATGAAAGGCAAGGACCTACATCCAAGATTACTCTATCCAGCAAAGCTATCATTTAGAATGGAAGGGCAGATAAAGTGCTTCCCAGACAAGGTAAAGCTAAAGGAGTTCATCATCACCAAGTCATTATTACACAAAATGTTAAAGGGATTTATTTAAGAAAAAGGAGAAGATCAAAACTATGAACATTAAAATGGTAATAAATTCACAACTATCAACAACTGAATCTAAAAAACAAACTAAGCAAAAACACAGAACAGGAACAGGATCATAGAAATGGAGATCATTTGGAGGGTTATCAGTTGGGAAGGGGAAGAGGGAGGATGAGGGAAAAGGTACAGGGATTAAGAAGTGCAAATTGGTAGGTAGAGGATAGAGATGAGGAGGTTAAGAACAGTATAGGAAATGGAGAAGCCAAAGAACTTATATGCATGACCCATGGACATGAACTAAGGTTGGAGGGGGGATTGCCTGAGGTAATGGAGGATACCGGATAGAGGGGGGGAAAGGGGGGAAAATTGGGACAACTATAAAAGCATAACAATAAAATATATTTTAAAAAAAGATTTCAGCAGTCAGAAATACACGTCTCATAGAAAATGTTCATTCAGGCCTTGCAGATTCCTTAATTTTAGTAAAGAGAGGTCCTACTGCAAATTAAATGTCTGTATAATTTTAGGGAGCTAATAAGTTCTCAAAACATGAAAACCACAAGTTTAGAAATTCTGAAATGAGGTGTACTTTAGGACAGTGAGTTACAAATGAATGTGGTGAATGTTGGTGGCCTCCTTTGACCAGAGTCTGCAGCGTAATGCTGCCATAGTCGAGGACTAGTATGAAGGTGTGAACCACTCAGTGAGACAAGAAAAGAAAGAGAAACCCCACATCAGAGTAACCCCCATGGAAGTTGGTCTGTGCTGTCAAGGAGGCCTCATTACTGCCGGGACCTTCAGTTCATGGTTTCACTCACTTAAACGCACTAAAGGCGTTAATGAAATTTAAAACATTCCATTAGAGAACCTAACATAGGAGTGGGAAATGAAAGATTGAAATAAGGAAAATAATGTGATGTGACCCTTATATCCTTGGTATAAGATTATGGAATCTTTAGATTCCAGAACAAGACCTGAGTTGGGGACCCGCTGAATGTCCCCCCAGTTCCACCACGTATAGAAATGCCCTGGACAAAATGCAGTTCAGCTATTTATTTAGTTGCCTGAACAACAGTAATTTCAACTAAAATGTAATCGGCGTATGAGAAATCGGGAATGTCTGCGTCCTGAAGAAATGGCGTTCCCCAGAGTTCACTTTCTGTGGGTGGAAAGCAAAACGCACCTGTTGACTAGATAGCTTCTTTACTTCCTGGTTCACTTGGAAGCCGGAGCCCAAAGTCAAGTGCGTTATACCCAGTGAACTAATGAATTCGGCGCCTTATCTTTTGGAAAAGCAAAAGCCTCTGCCCAGTGTCTGAAAATTAGTCTTCTGTGACAATCACTGCATTATTCTGGGCGTGGGACAAAGATTGACCTCTCTTTCTTTTCCTTTCAGCACTGTTGATGAATATTCACCACAGAGGAAGGTAAGGCAGGCCACTCTCCATGGGAAATGCGGGGCTCAGTTTGGAGCCCTGGCCTTGCTCATTCGTACTTCCTCAGGCGGCGCAGGGCAAGGCGGGGGCTGGGTTGGCAGCTCACACACTTGGATCTCAGCTTCCCTGTGCTGGTGCGGGTTCCGTGCCAGCCCCTGTGCCTTTGCCGTGCTCTCCTCCGCCTATTTTTGTGATGCATTTTGAAGTCTCAGAGTGTCCCCGGTGTCCCCAGAGTGATATAAATTTGAATGTCAAATATTGGTGGGGAAAAAAGAAATCCAGGCAAGAAGCTTGAGTGCAAGAGTAAGAAAGGCTTGTAAGAAAAAGTTTCGCACTTTTCAACCCAACAGAAAGAGAGCAGGTAGCGAGAATGAGTGTGTTTGCTGTCTCACTTGAGGGCGAGACTGTAAATGAGAGTTAGGCACAAGTTGTGTAGAAGCTGATAAGGAATCTATTTCCCTTAAGAAGGTCATTGTACTCCAGCAGAGTATAAAACCATCTCAAGTCGCTTTACCCAAAGGGAAGGTTGATAGGGGGGTGGGGAAACGGTGTCTGCTCAGAAGAACCTGGGGGTGTCTGTAGTAACCAGATACCCTCCGGCATGTCGCAGGGAGGGATCGTAGGGACTTTTTGCCTGGTGCTGGCCTTGGCTGAGGTCTATCTCGTGGCTCAGACTCTCCACCTCCACATGTTTTAACTGAGGCAACTCCCAGTTTGTTCCTCTTATGATTGGATGGTGGATTTCATACTTAGAAAACGAAATTGGCTAGCTCGCTGGGAACATGTTGTAAACAGCCATGGCTTTCCAAAGGGCAGGAACACATTCATTCATTGTTCTCTTTCTCCCTCCTCACAGAATAAAGCCCTTTTCCACCAATTCAGTCTGAAAGAGAGCTGGCTCCAGCATAGAGGGGCCGTGACGGAAACAGAGGAAAGTGAGTACGGCAAGGCGGCAAGGCGAGGGTTTGGGGAGGTGGGGGAGCTGTCTGTCAATCACCAAGGCTCCCCAGCATTCACACAGCAGCCTCCCTTTAACCGCCTCCAGCTGTCACACCCTTTACGGAGCATATTAACATAAAAAAATGATGGTTTTTCTTTTCTGGCTTTGGCATTACCATCTTTGTGATCGTGCACTAATGTCCCAGGGACCAAGGACAGTTTCAACTTGGGAAATAAGGAGAGGAGACAGCAAAGAGCCTCCTTCGTTCCCGGGAAGAGATGCAGGATTGCCTGGAAACAGTCTTCCTTGGGGTCGTCAGCTCCCAGCTCTGTGAGCCCATTGCCTGGGACTAACTGCACAGTCCCCCAAAGCCCATGTACAGGGCACATTTAGAGAAGAAATCAGAAAATCATGAAAGGAAGGATGTGCAATCCAAATTCCTGTGAGGCAAGGCTGTGCCAGGCAGTGCCACACACCCAGCATGTCCTCACTCAGTGCCTGGCAATGCCCAGAGGGCTCCTGGCCCGCCGGGAAGAGGGCTGGCCCATCAACACCAGGGGAAATACTTAGTGAGCACCCTGCATGCTGGCACGCTCCTCCCTGGTAATGTCTTGTAACACCACAGAACCTCATTTCCTCCTGTTTGGATAAAGGCGGAGTCAAGTGCAGAGCTGGGAAACACTTACAGCAATTAAAATAGTTACACTGTTGTGCCTCAGAGACTTTCTCCTTTAAAACCTTTTCAGTAAATACTGAAATTCTAAGTGTTAGCATTTAACATTGGCTCAACTTCTTGAACACGTAAACAACAAATGCCACAAGGATGCTTCTTCTGTTACATTGTATATAAAGCCACTCAGGGAGGTGCCCTTGTATCCCTATAAGAGGACGACTGATCAAAATGATATTGCCTCCTAATTCCTTACTTGCTGACCTTCCTTGCCTATTTGTCTCTCAACTTAATTGTCTAATTTTCCAAGCCTTCCAAGCCGAGTTTCAAAGAGTCTGAGTATTTCAGGGCCCTGGCCCTCTTTTTGGTCATCAGTTTGTTAAGCAAGCTGCAGACTTACATCACAGTTAGGGGTTTGTCAATCAGATCTTTGCCTTGCTCAAAAATTCCATGGTTCTCTGCTAAGAAAAAAAGTCTTTTTGTCACTCACAAGTCTGTTGACAACATATAAAACAACTCTTTGTTAGTTGCTATTGTTTTAGAACCCCAGAACAAAATAGGACCAGTGCCTCCTGGTGGTGTGTTTACTTTGAGGTTCACACATGTAAATGCATCATTTGTCTTTTGCTTTACTTGCATTTCTGTGAAAACATTCCTGGATTTATTTTTGTGGTGCTGTTTAAATTGCACATGCAATTTCTCTAGCTGCTGCATGCCTTTTTAAAAAAAAAAATTTGTAATGTAGGGGAGGAAAATATCTAAGTACATTATTGTCCTTCTGTCTTTTCTAAAAAAGCTAGTGTTTTCTTGTTCAGGCTAGCTGATATAAGAAACAAATAATGTGTCAATTATCTGCATTGCTATTGAAACAGTTTCTGCTATCAAGTCATAAAGAAACATTTTTCCCAGACCCGTTCACCCAGCTAGTGATAATGTCCTAGTAATAATTATTAGCACCGCAGACAATAAAAAGGAAATTACAATGGCTAGAAATGTGACCTCTCTTTGGAAACTAAAGTCACCACCATCTTGATCAGGAAAGGGGGGTGTCATTTGTTAAAAATCAAGAAGACTGAACACAAAAACCGTGGCAAATGGCAGATTTTTAGATAAGCGTGTGAGAATTCTAATAACAAAATGTGGTCTGGATTGGACCACTGTGACGGCCCAGGAGTGGAGTATAAAATGAGACTGTATGAGGGAGACGTGCAAGTGTGGGGAGCCTCCTCAGGCTCGCTCACTGGCTTTCACCTACCCGCCTGTGTCTCAGGCGTGTGAGCACACGTGTGCACGCATGTCCCCTCGGGCGCCCATGTTCAGACAGAAACAGGTGAATCTAGCTATGAGTGTTTTGTACTAAAGAGATGAGGGAAGAAGGTGGGTGCCTTGATTCAGAGAAGTATACAGCTCAGCCACAGTCCTCTGCTATCTAACCAGGCTTCTGTCTCATGCAGTTTTCTGCCACGTGTATGTAACAGAGCACTCCTATGTCAGCGTGAAGGCCAAAGTTTCCAGCACGGCCCAAGAGATCCTGAAAGTTGTGGCCGAAAAGATCCAGCATGCAGAAGAGGACCTGGCTCTGGTGGCTGTCACGTTCTCCGGGGGTAAATTGTTTTCTGTCCTTGAATAGTAATCTTTCACCAGATCTTCTCCAAGAGGAGAGAGTTGATATTTTTATAGAGTAAACGTGCAGCCTGTCCCTTCCAGGTCCGCAGCTGGATGACCACAGGAACAATGAGAAGCCACCTACCAGAGGTGTTGCCATGACAACGGTTGGGTACTGTTGGATACTGAATTTCCTCCCCTAGAAGGGAATTAGAGAGGCAGGTCCATGTTTTGAAATGTATTATAAAGCTTTTCTTTCATATTTGGTACTCTAGATAAGCCTTCTATTTTCATATTTAAATTAACTTGGGAAATTGCTAAAGGATGAAATTACTTGAGGAAGAAAAAAGAAAGACAGCCTTGAACTAGTCGTATTGCTGGCTGACAATTTAATACTTAAAGACTCCCTGCTGAAGGGAATAAAAACTGCACAGCACGCCCACGGCTCACAGGCCGTGTTCCTTCAGGTGGACGCGGGGAGCAGGCCCGGTCACAGCTTTCTCTTCTGGTGGGCCTCACTTATCCTCAGAGAAGGGCTTGTCTGTTTTGAACGAGATCACAGACTACAAGCTGACACTATTGATCTGCGCGACCCGCACAGACCCCTTCATTTGCACCAGAGCCTGTCGGGTTTCAGTGTGGCTGGCTGCCTTTTTGGCTTGCAGTCTTTATTTAATGTCTCATTAACCCTGAGGCAAACACCAAGAAAGTGACCTGGCATCAGTTGTTGAAAAATCAGGGGACCGGGTGGGGGAGGGCAAGCAGAGAGCCGGCCTTTCTGCTTACCCTTTGTTATCATCCTAGAGTCAGGAGGGGAATTGGACGCCACGTTAGAGCATTAGGTGACAGAACACGCTTCCATTGCTTTGTTACTCAGCGCCAGGTACAGTGGCCCCACAGGCTCCTCATTACAGATGCAAACAGACACAGCCCTGCTCTCCAGGCCTAATAAATGAGAGCGTCCCCTCCCTCTCCTCGGGCCCTAATTGTGCATTCCATCCAAACGTTGTGTAGGAAAAAAAAGGGCAAACAGTTGAGAAACATGTGGACTACATGAATTTTAATCAGAGAGTGATCAATTTTTTAATAAAATATTTCAGACATTCCAGACAGATATGATAAATGTATATTATAGTTAATTTTAAGTGACCAAAACTATTAAATGATTCTAAACAATGTCCAGTGCCACGAAAACCAACATTTTGACAGAACCAGTACAACAAGTAATCACTGGGTCCCCATTCAGACGGAAGGTGCAGGAGAAGAAAGGACTCTGAGTGAGCGAGGTGGTACAACAGACTCATATGAGACCCAGCAGGGCCACGTGTGAATCTGGAAATTGGCAAGTGGCTCCTTTGCTCCCCAACATCTATTTGATGGCCCTGAAATACCATTTTTACCCTCTATTAAACAGGATGCATCAGGGTGGGTAGTGGTGTTTTAGTGTGTATAGACTCATAGCTAATCATCACTAGAAATATCAGCTTATCTCTGAATGATCCCACAGCTTTGGAAATGTGCCATCATTTCCCATCAATTAGTAGTTTTGTCCCTTAAGAACCTTTCTGCCTGCAGCTTAATATCCCCCAAACAATCATGTTTTTATGAAAGAGGAAAAGAAACAGCTTAATGTGTTCCTTGTTCTAGCCACATAATTTTCAATAAATAATGTTTTAAATGCTACTGCAAAATGAAATGACAATGAGATCTACTGTGGTTTTAGTTTTCAAAAAAGTTTAAAGACGTTGGCAGTTGGTAGGTTTTGTGGATTTTTTTTTTAAGGGACTGGTACTGTTATCCTCATGGCTTTCAGTAGGTGTAGATCCATTTTTGTACCAAGGGTGGGCATGGGTGTATAGTAACAGCAAACATGCCCAGTTATTCAGAGCTTAAAATTTTATTAGTTTATCAGCCTTTAATCTTTTATAGTATAGTGACAACCCTGAAAATAAGGAAAAAAATTTCTTAGCACCTGGAAAAATGACTGAGAACGCCAAGGCGTTTTATTCCCCAGCAAGTGTGGAATGGCGCCCACAAATTCAGATTTAAGGGGTACGTGGGCACACGGAGGGTTGTAAGAAACTGTAGCCGAACAAAGAGGCAGGAGGCGGGAGAACCTCAGCGCCCAGCCTCGTGGGACCGTGTGCTACACACGTCAACAGCCTGACGTGCTAGCACTATTGATCTTTATAATGCTGGGCCATAAAGAATATATTAGATTATCATTTGTGTGTTCGGTATTAAGCAGAACTGTTCAAAACAGAATTTGGCATTTTAACTGATTAAGTTATGTAGGAAAAGATGTGGAATATTGCATTTCCCAACCATGCTCGATATCTGAAGGGCTGCTTTAGGAGAAGCTGATTCTATTACAGAAGAATAGACTTGAGTGTTCCTTTAGTCAGCTCCCATCTGCGTTTGGGGTGAGGAGGGGGATACTTCTCTGTTGTGGTATGAAAGAGCATGAGCAATAGTACAGAAATGGTCAGAGGATAGGAACCATTTGCTATAAGGAAAATAAAATGGAAGAAGAATATATGAAAAGTTTCAGTTTCAATAATAGTCAAGAAATACAAAGTAAACTGCAAATCCGTTTTTGGTTTCCGCAAAAGAGCAGACTTCCCAAAACTAACCATCAGTGTTGGTCAGTGTAAGAACTAGAAAGCAGTTTGACAGTTTGCATCAAAAACTTTAAAAATATGTATCCCCTTTGACCCAGTAACGCCATGACTGGGAATCTATCTTAAGAAAATCATCACCCTAACTGGTGTGGCTCAGTTGGTTGGGTGTTGTCCCACAAAGCTAAGGGTTGTCGGTTCGATTCCTGGTCAGGGCACATGCCTAGGTTGCAGGTTTGGTCCCCATTCAGGACATGCTGAGAGGTAACCAGTTGATGTTTCTCTCCTCTCTTTTCTCCCTCCCTTCCCCTCTCTCTAAAAATAAATAAATGAAATCTTTTTTAAAAAGAAAGACAGAAAATCGTCAATAAACAGCCCAAGATTTATGCACAAGGATGTTGATTTCATCAATGTATATTATGGCTACTATAATAATAGATCCCATTTATCAAGTCCCTGTTACATGTCTGGCCCTATGCTAGCATTTAGCATACATCTTGCCATCTAATTTATATGACAAAAAAAGAAATGGGAAATATTAAGTGTCCAACGAAAGTGGGAAGATTAAGTGATGGTATAATAGACTGTTATGTAACCAATTAAACATGACATATGTAAATACTTTTGACCAATGGGTAAGTGCATGTAATAAAATCAGAATATAAAACTACATATGGAATAATTGCATGTATATATATTCATACTAAATATGTATGCATGTGTATAAATAATTGCCAGTATATGTATGCATAGGTACACACACACACACACACTCATATGTAAAGATCAGAACAAAATATACCCACATGTTAACCAATATTACCATCATGTGGTTATACTTATAGAATGATGGGATTGTGAGTGAATTTTACTTTCTCCCCTAAAATGTTATGTGTTCCAAAGAGTGATGAGTATTATAAGAAAAAATCACCAGGATTTCAAAGGATTCCCCTTTATGGAAAACAGGCAGTGATGTGCAAGCCTTCACCAGTACCACTGGATAGAGGACGCAGAACTAAATTCAATCTACTTCACATCCTATTTACTTTTAAATCTTCTTTGGCAAGTTTCACTCTTTAGATGCACCTTGTATGCCTACTGCTATTCTTGTGCTTCTAATTACTCTTATTTTTTTAATAAAGAAAAGCACGAACTTCATCCAAGTGACTTGGTGATCTCCAAATCCCTGGAAGCATCTGGTCGGATATATGTCTACCGGAAGGACCTGGCTGACACTTTGGTGAGGACCTTTGGCCTTGTACTTGAAACACACAGACACAAACGCCAGACTAAAAACATACTTGTGTGCATTTTAAAATGAATTGTTAGAAAAGTACATTGAACAGTTTCCTCTCTTAGCCAACAGCACACTTGTCAAGTAACACTGCTTTGCCAAATCAAAGACCCACACCTTGAAGAATTCTAAACCCTTCCTCGGTCAAGTTCTGCTTCTCTCTAAGCCCCTGAAACAAGGGATCTGAGACAAGGGACTCCCTCTCCATCGGAATCTTAATTCCATTTCTTCATTTCTGGTGGATGTGTGGAGAGTAGGCTGAGAATTGCACCCTGTGCGGGTGGAAGGGGAAACAGACTGCCCGTCATCTCCATGCGTTTGGTGCACTGGGCGTGTACCTTCCCTTGTAGAAAGGGTGGGGGGTCCGCTCCCCTGGGTAAAATGGTCTCATGACAACAATGGGACATCAGATGTCACTGAAGAGGGAGCATTTGAAGTAATGTGGACCCAAAAGTGTCAGTTACTTTCAGTTCAAATTTAAGACCATTTACAACCAACTAGATGATTTGTGTGTTGCTTCTAACACCCTCCATTTAAGATTGCTTTCTGTACGGTGGGCTCCATCACCTGTAAGAAGCAGGCTTTACCAGACTGTGACTATGTCATCTAGTCTCATGGTCCTAGTCTGTTTCCTGGAGTCAGAACTGGGCTGGGTCTTCCTAGCTGGTTCCTGTTGTGTATATAATTGGGGGCTATACACACCATGTGAGTAACTGAAAACTGTTTATAGTAAAAATACTTTATGTAAAATTATCTACCATAATACCAGTCACTGTCATTTTTGATACTTTATTACCAGAAACGTAGGTGCTAATACATTCAGTATCTCATTTAACAATCCCAGTAACCTTGTGAAGGTTGGAAAGGCTGCAAGTAGCTTATTCTAGCTTCTAACGACCAAGGAGGCAGTGCTAGGGTCCCAGTCCCTTTATATTTGGCTCTGGAGCGCCTGTGCGTTTCTTTCACTTGGATGTGATGAGAGAAAAGAGGGAAATCTTATGTCTAACATGGGCCCTTTCCAGTTCTGAGTGTCCTGCAGGTCACTGGTCTTGTGGCTGTAATGATGCAATTGCATCAGTGGAACATGACACGCTGGACAATGCTGTGCAGCATCTTTGAGTAAATAATGAGATTGATGTGACTTCACCCCTCCGCATGAGGAGGACAGTCTACTGTGCAGCTGCCCTGGGCTCCTGGTGGTGGAGGGGACCCGCAGCCTAATGGTCTCCCCACCCTCCTGCCTCGTGCCTCACAGACTTCTCACGCAAGTCCTAGGTGCTCAGTTCCACTGCCCAGGGCCAGCTGCAGGAGAGGCCAGGACCGAGTCACTGTCTTCACGAGATACGTAGGTGTTGTGACGTATGTTCCAAGAGAGGCCAGACACCATCCTGCCCCCAAATATTCCCCCACGAACTTTGCACACCACCTAAAATTTCCCCACTGGACTCATGGCTTTAGGTCTTTTATCTCCAAAATACTTCAGTTGAAGTGGGACATTGCAAGGGAAGAATAACATGTGAAACCACTAGTATGTACTCTACTTGCCTATAGATTATATTCTTGGAAAGCAGGAATTAACTAAAGCGCTGAATGAATGGGTTGGAGAAATACATACAAAACGTTTCTTGGGGAGGGTGGTAGACAATCATGAATAACCACAGGGCAGGACCAGGGTAAGGGGCATATTTGGGGAGAAAATAGGAGGGGTGAGAATACCTTTTCACTCCAGGTTAGTAAACTGAGGTGAGTGTTACTTCCCAACTTGTGGCCCTGCCTTTGAATGTCTGCCATGCAGCCTGATGTTCATATGGTCCCAGTCAGACAAGCCCTGAGGAACCTCGGCTTGTCCCCACCTCAGAACCTCCGTACTTGCGTGGCACGCGCATCCCTGCCATCTTCCCTTACCGAGCTCCACGCCATCTCCCACGCTGGGAACACGGACAGTTCGCATCTGCTCTGGATGAAATTAAGTCTGTGGCAAGGCTCCATGGGGGTCTTTGACCAACTATTTATAAATGTAAAAATTCTAAAATGTAAATAACATATCTTGCCATTTAGAAACCGATTGTTATTTGGAATCCGAACCATTCCCTTCATCCTGCTTTGTCATTTAGTTTGCAAAGTCCCATTCTTTTTTTTCTAAGTCATTAACTATTCAAGCCCAGCCCCTCAAATGGGAGAGCTTATATTTTAATTAAAAATACCAAATATTTTGAAAAAATGGTAATTAACTTTTAACACATTGAACAATGACAATAGACTTAAAGTTGTGGTGGCATTGGATAATTTCATGCCGTATTTTGAGGAAATACTGTCACCAAACACATACCTATTTGTATAGGGAAAGCAGTCGATACTTAACCATCCATCATCACAGGGTGTAAGTGAAGAAACTTTTATTTTTTATTTCATGTTTCAATTTTGTTTTGCTTTCCACAAGGGTTTTAATAAAATTTGTAAATGTGTGTGTGGGGTGAGACTTGTTAAACACATTTCCTGTAAAAGCCATGTCTGCCTTTATTGAAGTGCACCGTGACATTTCTCCTCTTTGTTTTATACTAACCCTGCTGGCACGCGAATTCTTACCAGAAGCCCAAGTGGTTTCGGGGCTTCAGCTTTCATTACGCTGCCTGCCCGGGTCGTGTTTCATAATCAAGATTTGTGCGGGTACGTGTGGGGGCCGGGGAAGGGCGGGCTCACTCATTGATCACTTCTGCTGCTCTCCAGGCTGTTTCCTAAATTGGCTGTAACTCGCTGAAGGTGAACAGACCCGGGAAAACATGAAGTGCCCTCAGACAAGAGTGCTTTTCTAATCTGGGTGTCTAGTGCCTTTCCATGGGCAGCCAGTGCACAGCCAAACATTGGGACTTACTGAAGATCCTTTTGCTTCTGTTGGTTTAGAACCCATTGGCAGAAAATGAGGAGTCACAGCAAAGGCCAATGAGGATTTTGGGAATGAATACTTGGGATCTTGCTCTGGAATTAATGAATTTTGATTGGAGTCTCTTCAATTCAATTCATGAGGTAAGGAAAGACTGAGAAGATCAAGTAAATACAAAAGTGCTCTTTGTGAGTTCTTTTCAAAGAATATTTGTGCATGTGACTAGGTTTTTAAAAGATCCATCATCTGGTGATACCGTTATGTTTAGGGTACCATGGTTCAAAAAAATATTTGAAAGATTGATCCAGTCCTAGGAATCAAAATGCACAATTGTGCTTTATTTGCTCCTGGTACAATCATATGTTTGTAGAATTAGTATAAACATGCCATGTTTTTTACATGTCTGAACACACATGTATGTGTATATATACACACGGAGCTCTAATGGGATTGAAGAGTCAATTTGCATTTGATACCTTTGGTACTGATACTAATTTTTCCCGTAAAGCTTACAATAGTTAAACAAGAATCCTGTATTATTCATGTATATACATGTCTGTACACACACACACATTCATCCTTTTACTGAAGAACATTCTATAAATTTAGACTGTTCAGCAAGACTTCAAGTACTTTCTCGAAAAAACTTTGAGATATATTTCACATTTTTATATCATCAGCTTCTCCCTTGAGGACAGCATATAACAATTGTTGATTGTGGGGGAAATGCTGCTGACAATTAATGAATAAATGTAGCCAGTGGAGAGGCTCCCGGGAAGCAGAAGTGTGGCAGCCCCATGCAACCACACGTGGCCCTTGCTTTGCCACGTAGGGAAATTTTTCTTATGAAACGGCCTTTCCTTCTGAAGGAGGAACTCATGCCCAACTTAACCTGAGTTTCACATTTGTTTGGGAACAACTTCTCAGTGTCCTCATATTTTCTCGTTGAATTTTCCACATGATGATCTAAATTTGAGAGTAGGGAACTCATTCCAGCTGAATGGCTAGGAACTGGAAATGTTGGTAGAATGGGGTGTGTCCCTGCTTCTGCCCTGGGACAGTGTGAGTTACTTCTGTGAAATGCACACACCTCCATTTGAAATGAACGCTCTTTTGCTTTACATGTAATCAACCTGTGCATAGTAAATAGTTACTAGTTACTGGTCTTACTTCGGGTTTTTTTTGGACCATGTTCTTTCTGTTTCTGATTTGGTACTATCTTCCATCAGTGGTTCTCAAACAGTGGGTCTCCAGAACAACATGGTCAGCGCCAACTGGAAATGTACTAGATACGGACACTTTTTGTCCCCATCACTCCAACTGAATCAAAAACTCTGGGTGGGGGGTGGTCCTGATTCTCACTGAAATTTGAGAACCCTTGTCTAGAGAAGCTACCTGTGAGGGTCTAATGTGCATCTTAACAAATGCTGGTGATAGTATTCATTTGCACATGAATTTGCCTAGAACAAGTTTAGGAAGTTTGGATCTGATTCAGCCTGTGATTTAAACTTTGAGTGTCTTAGATTTTCATGTAAAGCCGCCATTCTTACATTCTTAAAAAAAATCACATAAGGAGTTTAAGTGAACATTATTTAATGAGGCGTCTCTAAAACTAAAGGTAAGTTGTTTCAAATTTAATATATTGTTATTTGTCACATTCTCATAGCATATTATGGTATGAAAGTGGCTAGCAGAAATAGCTCTTTAAAGTGGACTGAATTTTGTGTCACCTTGTCTGTGTGCTAAAAATAAACACTGGCATGAACACGTTTTCTTTCAGCAAGAGCTGATCTATTTCACATTCAGCAGACAAGGAAGTGGGGAACACACGGTGAATCTCAGCCTTCTGCTGCAACGCTGTAACGAGGTCCAGCTCTGGGTGGCCACGGAGATTCTGCTCTGCAGCCAGCTGGGCAAGCGAGTGCAGCTGGTGAAAAAATTCATCAAAATCGCTGCTCAGTGAGTTTCTGGTGGTGAAAAGTACAGTTCCTCTCATCTCCTTACGAAAGTACTGCTTTACTTTCCTTGTGATAAGAAGGGTTGGGTGTGAATGGTCATGCTGAGCGAAGTGACCAAATGCTTGAAAAGGTCTGTTTGTGAATATTTATATATTTGCACTTGAAGTGTTTATATTTTTAAAGTAAATGTCAAAACACCAGACTGCCCCGTGCTGTAGAACTAACAAGCACACATATCCCATCCTGCAGCTAAATTACAATGTGGCCAGTGAGCTCCAGTAGGCTAGGAAAATAGGGGAAGATGGGTGGTGAAGGGAAAGATCATTGAAAATGAGGTGCATTCAAGAATTCTGCTCTCGGCTCCTGGACGCCCACAGTACGAACTTCACAAACTCCTTAGCAGGCCCCACACTGTCTGGTGCCTCCTGACCTCTGAGCCTCACCCAATGGGTGCACCCCCACGCCACAGCCATTCTTTCCCGTGCACACCATCCCCTGAGCATGGACCCGTGTTGTAGCATCTGCGAAGAGTGGCCCCTTCCACCCAGCAGGTTGCTCTCACTCCTTACAATGTAGGTCAAATGTCATTTCCTTCTTGAAAACATTGCTGATTTTCAAATGCAAGATTAACTGCTTCCTGCCCTGACTCCCTCCCTTGCACAAACACAGACATGAGTTTTCCTTTTTAAAAATTCCTCTATTATGTGTATTGAACTTACCTGTTTATCTAGGGCTTCTTTACTGGGCTGTGTTAGTCTCCAGCGGACAGGGACCAGTTCTAATCAATCATTGTACCGGGTGCCTGGTACAGAACTTAGTACCAGTGACTCGGTAAATGTTGGTTGAATGACATTTTATTATAGTAACTTGCTGGGAGCATCTCTTAAAACACCAGATCAGAATCCTCAGACTGCTCTTGGGACGGCTTCCCAACAGAAGCAGGCAGCAGCAACCAAAATCTTTCCCAGTTCCTTCTACCTGCCAGCCTTCCCATTTTATTTCTCCTTTGTCTTCCCAAATAGTTGTTACATCAAACAGTGTTTTGAGCACCAGCCAGTGTAACATATTCAGGAACTACGGATTGATCACTCATTAGAGGTGCAGATCCATGCACGGTATGGTGGGGAAGTCACAGTACACCCAGGCCCTGCCTTCAAGGAGTTTTCATTCTGCTGGCAGAAGGGGCCGTATTTCTAGAATGCAGAGTTCCTGTCCTGGGGGCTTTAGAGGAGGGGAAGCTCACATACCAACAATGAGGGAAGGGAGGGTTTAGAAAGCAACCGTGAAAGTAGCATCCAAGACAACATTGGCATCCTGGGTAGAATTTGACAGGTATTAGTTCAGAAGAGGTCAAAGTCACTGGGGGAGAAATGCACAGAAGCTCACGGGAGGCAGAGAACACATGGTCTGGGGAAGGACCTGCATCCAGTTTGACCCCAGGGGAGGGTATTGCTGAGGAAGTCATGGGAGATTCATCTGCAGAGAAAGTTGGGGGCAAATGGTAAAGGATTTTGGATTTCAGACTGGAGAGTAGAGACTACCTTGGGGAGGAGGCACTGGGGAGTCACTGACCATTTTTGTGCAGGACACTGATGGCTCGTTGTCCACCGGGAAGGCTGACGTGAAAGTTGCACGTGGACTGAACTGTACCCCGATGCAGGTGGTTTTGTTCACTGACGGGAGAGAGTGGGAGTACCTGACTTGTTCAGTGTGACTAGACTGGAGGGAGGGAGAGATAAGCCTAAACATCGGATTCCTTTTTTTTTTAAATTTGGTCAATGTGTTTCATAATAGTCTGTGAAATACCTAAAAGGTGCAGCTCTTTTGGATCAAAAACATCCTCATAAATACCAGTTACTTGGATAAATGGGATATTAATGTCCCCAGGAGTAAAATGACACCACACAGCTCTGTTCCCAGCTTAAGATTCTGCCTAGCCTCAGGAAAATGGAATCTACTCCCATCTTCTCCATGTGGCCTCATGATCCTGAATTATTTACAGCGCTGGTCTCTAAGCCTAGCCCATGGACTAGAATGCCAATAGGAACACAAAGTTAAATTTTTTATAATCACAGGAGTAGGAGTAACCAAGGGAAAATAATAATTTCCGTGATCACGAAGTGTTTTTCCTGCCTCAGGCATCCTATTTGCATATTCATGTTTCCCTTCCTCTCACCATCCCCTCCCCCCACCTCTGTGGATTGGGTGGATTTTATTCCCTCACACAGACAAAGGAGTGTGTGCTAAACTGGAGTGTTTAGTGTCAGGCGGTCTGTTCTCATCACAGAATGAATGAACCTTGGGAACAGAGGATTCCGGACTGGATTGTCATCCAATATTTGTACTGCATCGGTTTGTCTTCTAGAGAAACCATGTCTATATTAATACCTTTTTCCTTTTTTCAGATTCGGGTGAAACTTATACATGCTTTTTTTTAATTTTAAGTATGACTGAAAAAGAGATCTGGACCAGGAAAATTATTTGGGGTGGGGCGGAGTGGCTAACAAATAAAAAGATGAGGGTTATAGCTACCATTTCACAGAGCTAAATGATGCTGAATGAAAAGGAGAGTCAACCTTTTGATAATGAATAATAATAAAACCATTTCCCCCCGAAAGTCTTGGTTTCAATTCTAGTAAATGCCATCTGAATGGCTTGCTGTCTGCAGTGTATAATTTAATACGGCATATAACTGAAAGAACAAGATACAAAGTTAATACACACACTGTTCCCAAAGTGCATCTGAGACGCTGATGGAGATATCAGGGCAGAGATGGCATCTGAGGAAAGCTAAATTAACCTACACTAGGTGTTTTTCTGCACCCAGCTCACTGCTAATAAGCACTTTCATATTTTCCGTGTTTAATTACCAAGTTAGGGTAATCTCTTCATTTTAAAGACGTGCCTCACAAAAGTTCTTTTCCTACTGAGTCCCAGATAAAGAAAGCAGTGTCTAGAACTCACAGGTGGTTCTGGCTAGCCCGGAAGCACAGCCTCCCTCTGCAGCAGGCTTTGAAAAATGGTGGAATTTTGACCACTTAAGTCAAGGGCATGACGTTATGCACAGCAGAAAACCTTGCAGAGTGAGTGGGGCTCAGTGTGATCTTGTTTTGCATTTTATTCCTTTTCTCTTTCAATGAGAAACATAGGACAGTATCCCTGTAATATATGCCATATTTTACATGAGTGCAATTAGTAGCAGTTTTGTTGATAGCAAAGAAAATGTGTATAAATATAATGGGACAGGCAGCTCAGACCCATGAGGGGAGGGGGGCTTGTCTGCCACAAAACAGACAGCTCGCTGACAAAGGGGCGGGACTAGAGAGTTAGTATAATGAGAGTATGGAGTCTATAAAGATGAATTTAAGAACTTTTAGTTGAAATTGTAAATGCATCCAACATAGATTTTTAAAAAGGAGGAAGTTTTTGAAGTGTCAGAGGGGATCAAGAGCATAGGTCCCCTACAGGTAAGGATGCACTCAAGCATTTGGAAGAGGCTCATTCCTGTTGGAGACAGGTGGCGGGACCCCGCCCCTACCGTGGAACACTTGAGTGTGTAGGGCTTCGGAGGCAGAGTCCAGCCCTGACCCTGAGGTTGAACTCTGTGGCCTAGGGGAGTATTTTCAGGAGCGTCTTTCAGGATCACCTGGAGAAAGGACACTGTCTCACAGTGCCTTCTGCCCTCTCTCGCACTGCAGCTGCAAAGTCCAGAGAAACCTGAATTCTTTCTTTGCCATCGTGATGGGTCTCAACACCGCTTCCGTCAGCCGGCTGTCCCAAACCTGGGAGGTGAGCCCTGTGGTCCTCATGGAGAAGGGGAGGGGGGGCGGGTAAAACTGAACGGAACTATCTGGCAAGAAACCTTTGTTTACAATGCACACGTTGGCTCACACTGTTTAAGTAAGTACTACTAGAAAAAATGTTTAAAAAGCAGTGTGTCGTGTTGGTGGGGACTGTTGGGATCAGATGGTCTTCACAGTGGCTGTGTGTTATGTGTGACAGAGGTGAAAATTGTAGGATGCTCCCAGCTAGAATTAGCCTTCCTCTGCTCTGTGCCAGTGACAGTGTGGCCCCGGATCCATGGGGACCCTCTCCAAGCTCCCCTGTGTGAGGATACAGGTCTGGAGGTTTGTTGGCAGGGAGACTAATGAATCGAGTTCCCGGGCCTCCCACGTGCAGGGACCCGGCAGTGTGTGCCTGTGGATGGTGCACATCTTTGTAAAATTTGCGAAAGCAAAGTAATTTTGTATTCATTTTCTTAAAGAAGGCCCGCACAATGCTGTAAGCTTCAGGTCTCCTGAATCCTGGCCCTGCCCCTATTGGTGTTACATGAGGAAGGCTGTTCAGGTTCTCAGATGGAGGGGCCCACAAAAGTGAGTGCATGTTCTCAAACATGGACTTGAAGGGTATATATGGGAAGAACTGAAATGGGGCATCCCTGATTTTAGCCAGACACAGATGTAGGGCTCTCTGCCTCTCCCACGGCCCCATCCCCTTCTTTCCTTGGGGTTTGTTTCCTGCACTCTGCTTCACACTTGGACCGTTCTCTGCCTCATCCCTTCTCTTTAACCATCACATCTCCCTCATGGCTCTAGCCTGCATGTGATTCCTTCCATCTCCTTAGTCTCTCTCCAGTCTTCCTAGATTCAGCTCCGATCAGTAACTGCTCCATTCACTTCATTGTTCCCATGCAAACTCCTGCAAGAGAAAGGCTGAGAGGCCATTTCTTTTCTTACATTAGACCTCAGTGTAGGTCTGTGGGCAACTTACAGACCCACTTTCAGTGAGTCAGGGAGATATACTGGTGGAAGTCACAGTGGTGGGTGTCCCTGGGCCATTCGTGTGCCATATCCAACAGACGGAGGTGTGCCACTCGGAAGAATGATGGGAATAAGTTGCAGACGGCTACATTTTCTCTGTTCTCATACGATTTGTCCTCCATTCATTAGTATAGGTGTGTCTGTGTAACAGTAGTTTCCAATCAGATTAAACAGCCTGTTTGCTGTGGTTAACTGAGTCCCAATTCAAAATTATCAGATTGAGAAGTCTGTTTCTAAATAAGTCAAAAGGCTAGTTATTGGGGCATTTGCCTCAATTACTTTGATTTGGTTTGGGAACAGAAAGCCCCACAAACACCTTCCAGAGTTTAGGGTTTGGGTGAATAGCTGGAATTTGTTGAGCACCAGCCAGGAGCAGTGCACGTTCTGTGGGCCACCTCCGTGTCGGTCAGAGAGCTTGGAGACAAGCCACGCAGCTGGGGAGCAGTAGAGGCGGAATTCACATTCAGACTGTCTTCTCACTACGTCCACGTGAAAGGCTCCCAGCTTTCCACTCAGTCACGTAGAAGGCCGGCTGGAAAGTGCCAGGCTCTTCTTCCTTAGGTGCAAATTTGTATCTGGGAGGATGGCACATCCTCTGTTATTTCACCTGCCACCTGTCAGTACAGTTGATGTTTATAAGTCAGTAAGTCTACCAATCGAAGTGCCGACTTTGTCACTTGGGGTTTTCATGGCCTTTCACTATTTTAGCCCTCTGCTGTGAAACACAATTATATCATTTGTACAAAAAATGTCAACCAACATGATTATTCCCAATCAACAAGGCTATTTAAGAAGATGAGAGCATCCATCAAAGGTAGGTTATGGACTGCGATCCAAGTTTTTATTAAAAACTCACCCGTGTGTGGAATGTCCAACCAGCTAGATTCTGATCATGTGGCTGTTAAGTATTTTAAGCTGGTTTTAGCCACCTTCCCTAGGAATGTCACATTTCCTTGGGAATGAAAATCACATCATGAGAGGCAGTCAGGGTGGAACCCGACTAGAGATGGATCTATGTGCACATCCGGGGCACAGGAAGCACAACGTAATGGACGTTCCCTGCTGGCCTCTCAAATTAACAGACTTCTTTGATCTTTTCTTTTTTGTGTGTTTGTTTTTAGAAAATCCCTGGGAAGTTTAAGAAACTTTTCTCTGAACTTGAAAGTTTAACAGTAAGTACTTGAGCCGGAGGGCACTTACCCTTCGAATTCGTTGCTAGTGTCTGATTTCGTCCTAGACCCCAGGGGTGAGCGCCCCAGCTCCACCAGGGCGGGCAGCTTAGGCGAGTGCACCTGTATGTGAAAATGTAGCTTTGCTCCCGAGGAAGTGAAGCAAGTCTGCAGTTAATGCTGCTGCTTCTCCGTGGGAAAAGGTGGTGAGAATGGTCCTTTTGGTATGATTTTGAGAAGGCAGATTTTTAAGGACAGTCCACTTCAAAGCCTGCAGAATTGGTATCAGTGTGTGAAATCAGTGTCTCGTGCATTATTATTCTCTCCGTTTTACCATTTCTTAGGTTTAGGTACAAAAATATGTAGTTTCTTTTCAGCAAGACAGCATTCTCTTATTTTCTCTGCATTGTGAGGGCAGTTTTTCTTTGCAGTGTACCTAAAGACGTTGGGCTTGCTTCATGATAGAAATTATGTGGAGGACACTATACCTGAAGAACTGATTTGAGCAAAATAATAAGGCAATCAGAAGGTGTCTCTCTTTTGCAGTCAGTGCCCATTATTGTAAACCAGTAACTCGGCTCTCATTCATTGCCTAGATTTCCTGCCCTAATTGCGTGAGTTTATTTTCCTAGGAAACCTTTATCCACTTCGTTCTTAGGGAGGACCTCTCAGTATCTAAACCATGTTCGAATTGTGTAGCAAAAGTGGCTTTAGAGCCCTTTCTATAGCGCATTGATTTTTCTTTCTCTTGGTAATCTGCTTGCTTCTGCAGGATCCTTCCCTGAATCACAAAGCCTACAGAGACGCATTCAAAAAGATGAAGCCACCCAAAATCCCTTTCATGCCCTTATTGCTTAAAGGTAATGATTTTTTATCTTTTATGCTATGTAATTCCATCTTCCAGGAATTTATCACCGTAACTAGAAGGGGCAAAAAAAAAAAAAAAGAGGACTCCGTTTATTTCTTTAAAGTGATGTTGACATTCAGACCGAACCGTGTTTGCTTGTGATTGTTTTTCAAATGCTCAAGTCATTTCTGAGATACCTGAAATCCTGAATTGTACTTGAGCAGACATCAAAGCATTTTCTCTCCACTCACAAAATTCGGCACTTTTGTGTTTTTACTTCACCCTGCTCCTAAGCACTGTTTTATTTTCTGTGCATTTATAAGCCACTTAATCCAACCAAGCATAGGCGGGCGTAAAGAACCCCACGGTGCTCAGTCAGGCGCTCTGTGACCACCCAAGTTCCAGAGCTGCGGCCCACAGCCTGCCACAGTGTGTGACAAAGGCCTTTGGTCAAGAACGGACTTCCTTCTTTCCAGGAGTGGAATCCGTTTGGGAAAGAAGGTGACCGCTCCGAGCTAGTCCACCGTCTTCTCTGTGGAGCAGCAAATACTTCATACAAGACATGTTAGTTTACTTTACAAATGAGACCTCAGTGGTCTCTTTCAGACCACGGGAATTCATGAAGGGGAAGTTCATTTTAATCAGGCCCGTGCTCCTACCTGTGTGCTTTCCAGGGAAAGGGAATTTGGTCATGTTTCTTCGCCATATTTTGATTCCACGGGATTTTATAGAAATATGCTTTTATATAGCCTCTGCTCTTCAGAGGCTCATCACTTCAGCTGGGTCGGGTCCCCATGACTGGACCCATGAATGCAATTCTGGAAATGAGTGACATGGGAACTGGATTGCTGGTTGGCTGGGCCATCCCCTGCAACCCCCACACTGTCGCCCCGCAGGCGGGTGGTAGAGCTGAGATTCCCTCTTCGGCTTCTCTCAAGAACAAGCAGAACTCAGAGAATGACAGAGTTGCTGTGCACTCTTGCAGCTAATCATTTAGTCTTCATCTAGCATGAAGTAAGGATCCCGTGAAACAATAAAAACAGTAAGACCTCAGGACAACAGTGAGGCGCAGAGAGTCTTCATCAAAGCTGAAAAGATTCTGCTGCAGGCAAATGGACAACATAAAGGAGAGATTGTAATATCAAAATAATTTAAAAGTTCATTTGGTTCTACATACTTATTTCCTTGTCAGATATGTTTATTTAGGCTTATGATTTTTATTTGCGAAATAAAACACCTTTAACTGGAGAAGAGGGGCGTGGCAGGCAGGAAGTAACACAGACTCATTTCGTCACAAATAGGAAAAGGAGAATAAGAGGGCACGTCTTAGAGGGGACTTGACTTTAGGAATTAAGATTTTTGAAACAAATATTTTTCAGATGATGAGAAATTAGCGGACAGTGCCCCTTTAACGTAATTAGACACGAGCAAAGCTTTCTGCTGTTTATTAGTGCTTTTCCCGAAAAAACACTTCTTGCAGTCAAGTGTCTCACACTTACGTCTTGGCGTGGATGCAATTTTCTGCTCTGTTGACTTTATCTAGACCTCTTTGTTAGCGGCACACCAGATTTCCCTTTTTTTCTACTGAATATACATTCACTCATTCGCACTAGCAAATGAAACACGTTTGTCTTTAGAAGCTTTCTTGAGTTAAACAGGCACTTATTTTTCCTTTAATTATTTGTCATTATAAAAATAAACATCATGAGACCTCTGTTATATTTAAAGTTGCCATCTTGTCTGAAATAATGTCCAAAGGAAAATAGAGTGAAACTTTGAAATATGTACATACCATGCAAAGATAAGACATTTTGAGAAAACTAAACAACGTTAATTCTTAGGTCTTTTTTAACTGCAAAAAAAAAATTAAAAGTTGCAATAAAATACTTTAAAGGAACCGGCTTTTTAAATGAAAACAGCCCCCCATCTCCCACTTCCTACTTTGGGATCTTTTTGGTGAGAGAAAAAGGACCGAACTGAGCTCCTTGGTGCTGAGATGCGTCAGGCCCCCCACGTCTCCTGTTCTGAGGTGCTCGGTGCCAGTGAGCCTGCAGATTGTGAACTAAGCTCGTTGCCAAGGGCCTTATCAGCCATCAGCTTTCCTATTTTGCAGTTGAATTTCCTGCCTTTTGGTGTACTTTCCCTCCACTCCGGTGTGGAATCTGTTAAGAAACTGGGGAAGCCCTAAATAAATGTCAAGGAGAGGACGCAGCTAAGCTAAGGGTCCAGAGCAGCTGAGTGGTCCGTATTATGTGAGGTTTGTGATGGTAGTTCCTCCCCACAGAGGGAACACTCAGTGGGTTTTTGGAGACAAACTGAGGTCCTCATGGGCTGTGTATGTCTTAGAGCAGAGGTTGTTATTGCGGCTTTGTGGGGGTATTTAAATTAAAGGAACATCAGGGTGCTTGTATGTTTCTTCTCTTATACGTGCCACCTATTCAAATGGAGGCACTTCGTCCGACAGTTCTAGCCTGTGAAGTGTTTGGGGAGCGCCCAGGGGTCTCCAGATAAAAGGGACCTGGCAGATGCCTCTTTCTCGCAACCTGAGCTGCTTCACAGCCTGTGACGTGGGTTCTGAGATCCCAGAGTGTGAGCTCAACAACCCGTCGGTTTCTCTCTCCCCTGCCTTTCCCTTCACACACTTCCCATTAGGAGGGTAAAAGCCTTCAGTCTCTGGGACCCCCTCCTCCTGGGCAGCTGTCCCTTCCAGCCTCTCTTCCCTGACCTGGACAAGTGCCTGAGACTTGAGGTTCAGTGAGACCACCCAGGAAGAGGAGACTTCTGGCTACAGGGCGCCCCCACACCATAAATGCCACAGGTTGACTGTGACCAGTGGTAAGAAATACCTGAGTCTTTCAGCTGGTGAGGAGCGGAGAGGCACGGTGGTGAGAGGAAACGCGTCCCTGGGTTTGAATCCTGGCCGTGACATTCAGTCTATGATCCTGGGTCACCTGCACACGTTCTTTGGACCAGTTTCTTTGCATTCTTTCCTGCTAGGGCTCTACCTTATAGTCTTCTATGAGGATTCAATGAGTTAATGTCGCGTCTGATGCTGTTACAAATATAAGCTGCCGTTATTTTCATCACCCCTCATTGTCATCCTCAGAACCTAGGAAGGGGACAAACCTAGTAACACCGGGGAGATGGACTCCAGGGCGTTTGTAACCCGAATTCTCAGGGAGTTAGGAGAGGCAAGGGGGGTGTTTAAGGAGATAGAGTTCACAGGGTGCTCTGTGATACAAAAAAGGTGAAAGTTCCCTGTGTTGGTACTCTTTCCTAATTATTGTCACACAAGGAAAACTTGCACCTCTTTTCCGAAAGGGAAATCATGAAAGGCAGTAAAATAATCAGAGTTTGTCAAATGACTGTAATTGTGAATTGTTTTCCCGCCAGGACTTCAGTTTAAAAAAAAAAAAAAAAACAAAGGGAAAGAAAAGAAAGGAAACGCAAGACAGAGCACAGGAAAACCCTGCGGTAGGAGTCCGGGTGCCTTGAGGACTGCGTGGCTTTAGTGCCCGAGTAACTACTAGCCGTGCGGCGCCCAGCGGGCAGTCCAAGCTAAGTGTGTTGCAGGCAGGTGTCCGGGCACCTAGCGCTTACGTGCCCCCAGGAACCAGCAGGATCAGAGTCGTGATTAAATGCAAATGCTTTCCCTTTCTATTTAAAGGAAGTTGAAGCTGTTCATTTCCCACTTTTATATCAGGTTATCTTAATAGATTTTTGAAAATGGTTTTCATTTGGTTTGCCCTCCATGTCTGCTATAACCTGAATTTCCATGCTCTTCACATTGTGATATATTTCTTACTTCGATTCTTGTCTGTGACGATTCACTAACACTTGGTCAGTGACCCTCTGATCTCAGTGTGTCTGTCATCCGTGCCCATCACTGCAGCTGCTGTTAGGGTGGTACCCAATTCCTAAACCCCTCTCTCGGGAGGCTTTCCTGTGCTCCTTGCAGCCACAAGGAGAATGGTATTTGAATTTCTTCCATCACTTTACGTGCAGTGGGGCTCAAGCCAAACGTAACTTTCCCTTCCTCAGACAATGGCCCCTCATCCTGCTTCCCTTAGGTTTTTCATCAGTAATGTTTTCTTTCTACCGGTTGAATAGGGCCAGGACCCGCGCCGTTTTCAGCCCTGTCTTTCTTTATTTCTGATACGCAATCAGGCCCTGACTTTGAGAGCCAAGAAATCTAAACAACTTAAAACATCTAACTCTAAATCTGAACATTTTAAATAAAGCAGGCCCCCTACGCTTTGCCAGAAATTGTTTTAGAAAAACCAAACCTGTAAATATTAAATCCTGCTATTTCTGGAGATTCGGTTCTTTTCTGCTTAATGTTCTGGCCTGAAAACGTACTGGACCAGTTAGGTTAGAGAACAGCGTTAGTTTATGCTAATCAGATTGAAGTCAGACACTTCCCTGAAAATGCAAGAATACATCCAGGCACTAATGTTACAATGTTTTCTTCCCCCACACAAAGTATGCCCTTTCCTGCTGACTCGTGTACAGATTCAATTTCAAGTTGCCTTGTCAAGTGCATGGAGCAGTCCATGGTATTGAAGAAAATTAGTACATTACATTGCATCTAGACCTCTTCAGCCCTGGCTCATGATCCATTCCTAATAGTACATGTATCTTTTTTTTAATTTTCAGATGTAACCTTCATTCACGAGGGAAATAAGACCTTCTTGGATAATCTTGTCAATTTTGAAAAGCTGGTAGGTACATTTTGTCACTTCTCCTTTTCTAAATGTGCACTTTCCTTTCTGGCACCAAGAAACCAGTGGGTGAAGCACTTTGTTCATTGAACGCCTGGTGACTTCCAGGAGCTTATTTGCTGCGTGTCGTGCATTGCCAATAAAATGTATTCCAATGAAAAATAAGTGTGCTAGCAAGGTTTTGAGAAACAAATACCAAAATCTGCCCTTTGTTTTGAAAAATGGAACTTCATCAGATTACCATCAGCACGTGAGTGTATGTTATTGAACAAAATAAAGCTGTAAGAGACCTGTTGGGGGCAGTTCACACTCGTGAGGGCAAGCTTTTCTGCTCTAAAGGCATCTCTCTCTGTCCCAGCATGCACTGCTTCTGGGCACCAGAGAAAGCTCTCTTTCTGGGAGGTGCATCCACCTCCCAGCACTCCCCGCTGGGATGAGAAGGTGGAATGGGTAGAGTCTGTGTGTGAGGGGAAGGCCACCCTTTCTCAGCCTGTGGACAGGTGAGAGCAGAGTGCTCCGCCCCCCCCCCGGCCCCCCGCTCACGAGACAGGAGTCCTCATCAGTCCTTTCTTAACCTCTGGGACATGCAGAGACCCCTCCTGGCCTTTCTGGCCAGCCCACTCTGAGGGCAGAGGGGCAGTTGTCTGTCAGAACTGAACAAGAATACAATAGGAGTAACCCAAAGGGACCCAGCTGATGGGAAGGATGGATTTGTCTGACAGATGAACTTTAGTCATAGATTATATTGTTCTTCGTGGTTAAAGAATGATACCAGTGACCCCTGTCCATAGATCCTGGCCTTTGAGTGACCTTTTCAGTAATGGTGATGGATTGGTGAGAACTCTTTCAGGAGCTGGCCCCGGTTCCCTGTGAGCCTGGGGCAGGCATTTGCGAGGAGGCTGAGTGAGGTGGGGGCCGCAGGCCAAGACCAGAGAACAGTGCAAATGGCTGAGTCAGATGCGATTTGGTGTCTGAGCTTTGCCGGCGAATGTCCTGCTCCCCCTGGCCCACCCAGGATGCGGCAGCACAGGATCACTGCCCGGCCTGAAACCCGCGCCCAGGGCCTGGAACGCAGAGACGTCTTAGCCTGTCTTGTTGTAGGTCCATCTAATTAATCCCTTGAAGTCAATCTCTTTATGACTATTTTTAAAGTGGATGCATCTGTAACTTTTCAAGCCTCTCTGCGCTAAGTGCTTTGGAATCAGAGCTCCATGGTTTATGGTTTAGCTATGACACTCGAACCAGCACAGCTGGAAACAGGGATCAAAGTGCTGGGGTCCTGGTGCCGATTCTTTGCAGCTCTGTCCTGTGTCGATATGTAATGTCCCCAGGCACGCAGGGCGCCTATTTGCACGTGAGGGCTGTGGACCCTACATTGTAGTTTCCAGGCAGATTAATCACCAGTTTTTTGGTATTGATGAAATGATTGCAGGAACATGAAGCCTTTGGTCAATATTTACTTCAAATCCTGGCCAGTCCTTCTGGGTGAGAACACCTCATTCGCTTTGGAGGGCGTGTGTGAAGATGGAGGATGAGCCTTGTCACACCCAGTGGAAGTCCCCATAAAGATCTAGTACCTCTCCTGCTGCCTGACTGACCGAGGCAGTGTGGGAGAACAGTGTGCTGCCTGAACTGACTCATACCCATTGTTAGCAGCAGCTGGTGGCTGACCCTCTCCCAAAGGGGACCAGTGGCTGAGTTAAGTTCGTTTTGTCATTTCCCCTCAGATAAGTCTATGGAGCTCAAGGACAATGTGGTAGTGGCACAAAGGGGAGAGAGCCATGGAAAGACCCCCACACCCTCCTCTCTCTGTTTCTGGTCTTGCCCTGCTTTCTCCACCAGTCCGGGGGATGGTGTTTAATGCCAGCAGACATCATCTGGGGTCTCGTGAGGACTTCAAGCTGACCCCTGGGACTAAAACAAAGTCTAATGAATACTGCTTCTACCAGGGCCACTAATTACCTGCACCTTTAATTCTTTAAGAAAGTTTAAGGAAGTATAGCATGGCACATCTAAGTAATACTACATTTTTAATTTTAAATTCTTGAAGAGAACTTTTATTTAAAAGACAGAAGATAAATACAGTTATCTATGAGGCCCCCCAGGACAGTGGGTTCCTGGCCCAAAGCAGATGGCATTTGAGACACAGCACGCCTCACACTGACCCCTCCTCGCACAGAAAAGATGGGCTGACGTTAGAATTTTGTAGAAGGGCAGACAGCTATTTTATATTGTATGTAGCCCTGTGTTATACTTGGATGCCGGGGAATGAAACTGAATTTCCTAGGAGAGGCAGTATTTCAAGGCGTATTTCCTCGCAAAGGACAGGGTTTCACTTAAGCTAAAAGAGGATCATCTTTCACAATAATGAACCAATAGGATGTAACTGAATTAACTTGTGAGGAGCCAATTCCTCACGATGGATATTAGCTCAAGCCGGCTAGCAGATAATTCAGTGTATTATCTTTATCTGACTGATACAGGCCAGCACATTAAGTCAGGCGACAGGAAGACCCAGGAGCGCTCATCGGGTGTAATAAGATTTCCATTGTCCCCTGTGCTGCCTCAGCGGCTCCTCACGTTTCAGTCTCACGCTGTGCGGTAATGAAGAAACAAACGCTCTCCCCTTTTCTTCTCTTTATCCCTCAACGTGAAGAGCGTCATCTTTTACTAGAGCGTCAACATGAGGATCCCGACTCGGGTTTCAGCGCGGCACTCGGGGCCCAGCCTTGCATGCGCCCCGCAAATGGCCCCTGATAGAAATCAGTGTGACGCCAGCACGTCACACAGCAGAGGGACCGTCCTGGGAACAGCGGTGCCTTTGGGGGAAAGGAAATTTAACAATACGCTCGCAGACATGAGTCAGGTCTCATTTCCTTTACAAATGCAACTAGAGCTACTGCCGTAATCACTGTCCTATTTAACTTTCCACCATTGAGTAGGAATACAGCTGTGAGAGCAATTTAGGAAGTAGGTCATGTTCAAATACAGTTTCTGGAGTTCTGCTGGATTTTAAGTAAAAAAAAAAAAATTGACTTTATTTTAACAATAACTCATCAAGGGTTTGCTGTAGAGGGACGGGCCCCTGTTCGGTGTGTGTACATGAGACATGGAAGGTGAGGAGCCGCATCGGGAGGGTTGAAACGCCAGCTAATGAACAGCGTTGATTCTTGAACAATGGGATGGTGTTTGGATTTTGATATGAAACAAAGCAGGGAGTCGCTGTGGACTTTCCGGGGGTAGAACATGATGGCGGCAGTGTCTGGAGATTGCTCTGGCCACTTGATGGGAGGAAAGGCAGTGGGGCACGGACTTGTCTGAATGCTGTGCTTCCTTCGTCGTGGGAAACTGCAAAGGGCAGGGCTGAGAAGGCCACTGCAGGTGCACAGAGGGGAGGTGGGGGGAGCTTGTCAAAGGTAGCTGCGAGCTTAAGAAGGCTTTTGCCTGGAGACCAGTGAGTGAGAACTTTAAAGAAAGACATTGAAGCACAATACTGAAGCCTGTAGGAGGGAACGCAAATTATAAACAGAAAACAGTCTTTGTGAAGATGTGGGAGTTTTAGAAAATGTTTGCCTTTCCTGACTGTCTTGCTCCCTGCCACCACTTGAGATCCTTGAGCCTCTGATTCCACAAATACCCCCTCCTCATTCAGCAGTGTGTGTGTGGGGGTCACGCACGTGACTGACAGTGGTCGCTGGGTGTGCAAAGCCCTCTGGTGGCACCTGTTCCACAGGAAAAGTTACACAACAAATAGGACAACACAAAGCCCATGTATATGGTACAAAGAACAGTGACAATGTGGAGAATGATGCTCCCAAGTTCAGAAGGGAGGGCTCAGGAAGGCCTCATGGGGAAGAGGCGGAAGACCGCCCCCTGAAGTGAAAGGCCTCAGCAAATTAGCACAGGTGGGCAGGGGGTGTGAGCGCTGCATTTCCTTGTAGTTGGTTTTCCCGTGTCTCCGTTAGAATTCCGTAACCAGGTTTGGGAGCCGCTGCCTCTGCAGACGAGGATCAGTGTCCTTTTGCAACGCAAACTCAGTGTCACCGGTTACAGCTGAGTCCAGCTCCAGACTGTATCCAAGGCTGTTCGTGTCCTCTGACCCGGGCAGGCATGCTACTTCAGCGGCGCCCTGAAAGGCCCTCCTCCCACTGACATGTTTCCGCTCTGCCTTCCAGCACATGATCGCTGACACTGTCCGAACGCTGAGACACTGCAGGACCAACCAGTTTGGTGAGTCACTGAAGTCGGCGTGCCATGTGTATTCCCTGGGCAGCGGCCCAGGCCGTGACCCTGTGACAAGTGCTTGGTGGTCATAAACCAAAACGGATTGTAAGGTGTAATGTGCCTTACACATTATTGGGTGCACACATGATGCCCTCTGTTTCATCACTGAATGTTTGGAATGCAGAGGGAAACAAGACATGGCAGCAAGTTGCACGGGTATCCGGCCTTTCGGTGTCTCTGGGCCACCCTGGAGGAAGAAGAGTTGTCTTGAGCCACACATTAAATGCACTGTGACATGTAATCACAAAGGAATCTCGTAATGTTTTAAGTAAACTTGCAATTTTGTGTCAGGCCACATTCCCAGCCATCCTGGGCTGCATGCGACCATGGGCTGCGGGCTGGACACCCCAGTGCAGAGACTGACGTTGGGCCCCCTGAAGCTCCCACTCCACCCCAGCCGGGAAGTCTCGTCTGCTTGCCCGTTGGCACAGAATTACCAGTGGGTTTATCAGGGGTGACCCCGTCGCTAACCTCCTTGCTCGGAGCCTTCCTGGAATAGGAATATAGTCTGTGAATGTGCTGAATGCAGCCTTCCAGAATCTTTCCGCGAAAACTTCCTGTGTGGGGCTGCCTTTCACTGAAAAAGTGTTTCTCTGAGCATTCTTGCAGACCCCCCAGCGGGACAGATGTGAGTGGGGATAGCTGTTCTTTTCTGAATCTCAGGCACAGCTTACATTCCGTTGACGTCGTGTTGAGATGTTGCAGGAAGGAAGGAACTCGCCGGCACTGCGTTCACGGAGCCCTCACGTGGGCAGTGGGGCCCTGCCACCCGGGGCGGCGAGCAGAGATTGCTGACCCTGCGGCACAGGGCAGAGGAGGCTCAGAGGGTCCCTCAGGCCGCTGTTAGTCAGACCGAGTCTGCCCAACTTCCCCGTGCATACCCTTTCCTTTGCCCTGGGCAGGTTCCTTTGCCCTGGGCAGGTTCTGTAGATATAAAGGGCAATAAAAAAAAAAAACCCAGAAAGTCAAATTCAATCATTACAAATCATTCAAAGGTGTCCAGTCAGTAAAACTGACTTTGGTGAGCCCTACATCCTCATTGTAAAACAAAGCTTCCTGAGGATAGGTGCACAGGCTTAAGAATCTTTTTTCCACCTGGGCTGGTCTTGGCTGGTAAGATTGCCCCCCAGCCAAGCAGCTGAACGTCTGTATGAATTATAAAGTTCCTCTTCAAGAGGGAGAATTATAAATACAGGACCTAATTTTCTAAGTGTTCGTGTCACTTAATACCACTCGATATGTGCGTATACGATTCTCCATTACGTGCACGAGCACAGTGCTGCTGAAATAGAAACAGCAATAATAATGTCACCATGGAGATTCATTCCAGCGCGCCAGTGTAACGTTGCTGATGAGTTTATGTTTCTTCCCTCTTCCTCTGCTTCCCGAGGATGTGTGGGTACTCGGCTAGTTCTAAGACCAAAGACTCGTTTATGAAGGCACCCTGTACACAGAGTGGGGCACAAATCGGTTTACAGCTGTTCATGTGGACGATGGTACAGTCATTAATAAATGGTGACACAGAATAAGCTGTGTGTTGCTTACTCACAACTGTCAACCGACTTTTGCCCACTCTGTGTGCTACAAGTGTGGCCAGGAAGGTTATTCTGACGCAGCTGGCCTTGACCCTGTCTGAACATCTGTCTCATCCCCAGAGAGTAAGTCTCCTTAGCACAAAGCAAGGGAGAACCGTAAACAGCTCTGAGGCCTGTTTGTGTTCTGTGTTTCTATATCTTTAAAGGCATGTGTGGGCCTGAGTCACCTAAGTTTATTCTGATCGCATCTGTAGTAGGCACAGTAAACCAGTGTCCGCATCTGGGGTGACACAGGTAAAGTCAACCCAGCCCCTTAGAGGTGACAAAGTGCACGCGCACGTCAGTTGTCCCGGTCGGAACCGTTCCTTCTGTCAGCTTTTTTCAGGGCCAACGTTTAACGACATAATTGCCTTGGTGGCCTCGTGTTTGGTAAACCCCAAGCAGCCTCTTAGCGTCTTCCAGAAGGGTGCCTGGAATGGCACAGCTCTTTGGTCACTTTCAAACAAATGGAATGGTAGAAACTTTAACTTTTGATGTCTTTGCTTTTTGAAACCAGGAAGTCTTGTTTCTATTAAACCTAAGAATTATAAGCCACCCAAGACCTAGAGGCCTTAACTTACCCAACACATTGTCATAGGGCAGGAAAAACACAGGTCTCCACCAAGAGAAAAAAATTGCTGCCTTAAAATGCCCAGCCTCTCACCCCTGCTCCTTCCATCTGAAAGTCCCCGAAGCTGGAGCCCGTGACCTCGCCCGCTCACATGGCACTGTCTCTCCCTAGTGCTGTTAGCCCGTCTCCCGGTGCCTTGGGTATTGGCGGGGGGGTGGATTTTGTTTGTCTTTGAGTATGGGAAGTGCACGTACCACATTTTCCAGGCTGCCTTATCGCTGGTTCTCTATCAGAGCTGTCACCAGCAGGGATGCGTGGGTTCATAGTGCACCCAAGCCTCTCGCAGCCCGTTGGCTTTTTAACTGCCTAGGATTTGGGTGTGGAAACCCCCTCCCCCCTCCCACCTCCGCCGCTGACCCCGGCCTTGTCTTTCACCGGGTAGATGTTAGCCCTCCCACATCCTTGTGGAGCCGGCTTTGCCTGTTAGCCTCGCCTTGGTTCAGTTTTGTGATACCTGTTCATTCAGTCAGTCCCTTAATGGTTTTTTTTTTTTTTTTTTCCAAAAAATAAGGACACCAAAGGATTATACACAATCTTAAATAAAATTAAAAAAATAAAAGAACTAATGTGTCTGTGTGCTCACCAGTTTAGCAGTGATTCCTGGCCGCCCCAGACTGGGATTAAGAGCCAGTGAAAGCCATTTAAACGGCCGTGGCTGTGACGCAGGACCTCAGACCATGGACTTGGCCCAGCCCCGCGCTGCCCCTATTTGTGTGTCTGTGCTGTTCCATCCTGCAGGGGAGAACACAGCCACTAAATACCGCGCTGCACAATACATGCTGTGTACATGTTGGTAAAACAAATACCTTGCCAGCCTAATCACCTGACCAAAAGGAACCTTGTCGGAGCTGAAAAACCAGGCCCACTGTTAGTGTAGCGGTGTCTTCCTCGACCCTGACTAATGAGCGTCTGCCTGGTAGGGTCGTCGAAGCTTTAACGTGGGGTTTCACTGGTATTGAGGAACAGTGTTATACCACTCTCATGAGATTGACTCCCTTTTTTTTTTTCCCTCCAAAAATCAGGAGGTGACATGTCCCCAAAAGAGCACCAGGAGTTAAGATCCTACGTGAACCACCTGTACGTCATCGACAGCCAGCAGGCCCTCTTTGAGCTCTCACACCGGATCGAGCCACGGGCGTGAGCCCCCGCCCGCCCCACCACCTCGCCTCGCCTCACCGAGCAACTGCAGCACTTTGAGCTACAGAACGTCAATGCTGAGCACGCCCCTTTCCTGCGGGAAACAAAGTTGCTGAGTTTTATCAGTAAATCACAAGACGTGCACAGGAAAGCCAACCAAAATGTGCTCAGGAAGTGACATCGGCTGCCAGAGGTGGAGAGAGGCCTCTCCTCACTGCTCCCGGAACAAGAAGACAGGAGAGTCAGAGCGTCCCTGAAATGGAGGAGTCTGGTTTCTCAGGCTGACGTTGTCGATGCTCCCCAATGTTCAGTTTGAGATGTGCCACCACCAGGACAAGAGAGCACGTCGTGTTACGTAGTGACCAAACATTTCAGTCAGCGTGTGCATGAAGCAGGAAGCGGCCCTCCTTTGCCTGGTGGCAGATCACTGTTTATCGGCTGTCCCAGAAGTAGCTTGTTTGAAACGGCGGCATCACCACATTTCCAGGGGGAAGGCGTGGTCTCTATTGATACAAATTGTGATGTCACCAAAGGCCACTCGTGTCCAGGGAGTTAGTGAGGACCAGCACGCGTTTCTTCGCACCCGCAATCGCTTACAGATGCCGGCTCACTGGTGAAATTCATTTCTGTGCCACTCATCCGCTACAGGCAAGTTAGGCTAAGTCTCTTTGCCAGTAAGGAGACAATAGGAATCTTTAGGGAGATCGACTCCCTGTTTAATTTCTGGAGATTTTCTTTACATGTGCAAGCAGGCTCTCGTCTCCTGTTGGGAACAATGTGATTTTTGGAAGAGCAGGGTGCCTGCCACATCATAGGCGCTCTGTAACTGTTGATCGAGGTGACAGAGTCACAGAGGTCTGCGCTCTTGTCCTTGACGATGCCTCGTGTTCCGCTTGCCCCCACAGATGCCTTGTGCACCGTGTGCGGCGGTCACAGCCCGTCCTGGGAGGGTGAGTGGGCAGCTCATGCAGAGCACTCAGCAGCCCCTGGGGAAGAGCGAGATGGTGGCACTTGCCCCCCTTACGGCAGGTGAAAAGAACCCCGAAATGTCCAGATGCCTGATGTGTGGTAGACACTCACAAGTCCCATTGTCCACATTCTAACCAAGACAGCAGATTTCCTGTAATATTTTCTTCTTTTTTCAGTCTTTTTTATGCCCATTTTTGTAGAAGAGGGCTCCTCTAGTAAGTGAGACGCTTGCTGTTCTCAAGACTGGTTGCAGCCCCCTCCACCTTCACGTGAACAAAATAGCCTGTCGGACACGGTAATGAAGTCCACCCTGCCAGCGAGATGCTTGTCACGTTGCTAAAGCACACGGTGAATGCTGGTGCACTTCTCGCCGCTCCCGCCTGTTCTCCTAGGAGCCTGCGCAGATCGGCTTCCTTTTGTCTCATCAGCTGTACCCGATGCTTCCTGACGCCTTGATGGCAATGACATTGCCCAGGCTCAGAAACCGCACTGCACTTGGTAGACTGATGGAATCAGACACAGGGAGAAGTTTTTTTTTTTGGTAGAACTTTCAAACAGACTCAGTCCCTCCCAGCATGTAAAACTCCAGTCCTAGCAAGTTTAACAGGGTTCTGTAGAAAGGCACTGTCCAGAGCTGGGCACTTAGAGACGCCCCAGGCTGCAGGGAGTGGAATGAGGCTCAGTGGAGGAGACCAGGGCCTTGGAACCAGGGGGACAGACTTGTCTCATCGCTGATCAGACACTGGAGAAGCTCTGGCAGTTTCTGAGGGTAGCGTGCGCCTACCACACACACAGGCAATCCGGTCTGTTCTCTGCGCTGGAGCGCAGCATCGGCCCCGTCAAACCACGCAAGGTCCTTTGGACATTGTCTCCGTGGTCCGCAATTTAAAATGAATTCACGGGAAATCTACATTGCTCCAACTAAAACTATTTCAGTTGCTCTACTGGAGAACTCTTTCAGCATGGCACCTGCTAGTTTGAGCTCAATTCACAAATGTACACGGCCTAAGGAGTTCCCATGTGCATCAAGGTTAGACCCAGCTTGGTGGTGCAGGCAGAGTCAGCCTCATGGCATAGATGGAAGCAGCAGTTGGGAGAGGGCGGGTGCCTGTCCACCGTTGCCTCCCTTGTGGCCCGGTGGCTCTTGGGGCAGGCAAGGGAAGGGAGGGTTTTGTTTCATTTACGTTTGCTTTTCCATGCCCATCTTCTGAATGTCAGAATCTCTGAATCTTTCTAAAATTTCACAACTGTCTCCAGAGATTTCCCAGGCAGCAGCTCTCAGAAATTTCAGAAGCTCTGAGAAGATGTAAATCTGGAATCAAAGAATTCAAGGCAGAGTCGTGGGAGCCAGGGTCACTCAACGTGAAGCTCTTCCTAACAAATCCGAGCTGTCCCACAGTGGATGGGCTGATGCAGGATTAGCGGCTCTCTGTTAACAGGGACGGGCCATGTTCCCTCTCCCAGTGTTTGCCACGGCCCCTGTGGAGTAGGTTAAGTTCCGGCCAGAAGGTCGGACTGGAGGACACCCAAGCTGCCTTTCAGCTCTCTCAGATTGTTATGATCGCATAAAATCTGCATTCCCTCTGAAAACCTGTAGTCTGCTGCCTTCGCTGGCGAGGGCTGCACAGCCACGTCTAAGAGGCTCTGTCCACTACAGCACAACTCTGACAGTCCTGCAGGTCTGTGGGTCTGTCGGCATCCCACTGAGCTGGCCCTGCTTGGAAGTTAGTGCCAGACAGGTTCATGCAGGCAAAACCGCAGCCTTCCCGAATGTAATTTTTTTTCCGTACCTACTTATGGATGCTCCAAAGACTTCAGTGTTTCAAACTCACTCTTTGTTGCAATCTGCACAGTTGCCAAATGATTGCCATGCTAAATACTATGGACTGCATTCATTTGATTCTAGTATCATTAATTATGTTTAGAATACATTCATTTTCCCAGACCCCTAACCACAGGCAAGTCGGAGGTGGGTACAGTAAAAACCCACCCCTGCCAGCTGGCGGGAAAAGGTGTGGCCCTATAAGGCTTACCCACCTCCCAGTGGGAGAAACAGTTACACAAGACAGGGTGACGGTGACGTCGGATCCCCAGAGCTGGCTTGCCCTGTCCCCCACTCCCCTCACCCTGCTGCCTTGTTATTAGCATCACGTACACAAGTCCCAAACGTAGTGACCCTAAATGGCACAAGTAATCCAAGCTTCTCAGAAACTAGGCACAAACATTACAAAGGGGCGATCAGGTCCACCGCAGTTGTCAACACGGGGTTTCTTTTCAATGCTTCAAACATGTCCTTAAAATTTCAGCCTGCTTATTAACGAGCAGGCCGTTGTGCTAAAAACTAACCTGTCGGGGGGGGGGGGGGGAGTTTTTAAAAATTGCCAAAAAGTTAGATGAAAATATCCTACTGTAAAAAGCAAAGCTGTATATACGAAACGTTTTTTAGCAGAGTACTATTTATTTGCATAGCTTATTTATTGTACTCGTATGACACTGTTAGGAAATCCTGGGATGACATCGATGACCTGCAGCAGGGACTCCTGCTTTTCCACGGGTCACTAAGTGGGACTGCTGTGACCTTGTCAGCTCGCGGTGACAGTTGGAAGATAGCAAACCCACGGTCAGGGTGTTCACCTAACTTCTCAGGGACTGCATTCCATACTTTGCCACCACTACCAGAGCTGGTAAATATGAAACGTCGGTTGAATTACCAGAATCGCCGTTAACAGTATTTTCTTTCTCAGACTTCATGCTTTCCGCTTCTGTACATATGACTGTGCTGTGTATTTATCGAAGCTAGCAAGCAATAATTTATATGTACAAAAGGCCAAGCAATATAAGGTGAAAACTTATATAAGTCATGGTTACCTTTCCTTGTATTTTCAAGTGTTTTTTTTTTTTTAAACTGCTTTTTCCAAATATAAGATTACGTTAAAGACACTATTCATGCCTCATAGCTTCTTATTTCATCTGCGATGGGAGTGGGGGCACAGAGCTCAGTGGTTTGGAACTCAGAGGTCACTCGCCCACCTGGGCAGCTCCAGATAAGTGAGGTTGGTATCAGCAGCCCAGAGGCCACTGAGTCCCTTAGGCTGCCCCTGAGTTATTGCAGAACTGGGACACCCTGTGTGGGAAAGTGCATCCGTGTTCTCATATTCCAGGACTTGGGGGACTCATACTTGTCCTCACCTCATGCCACTGGCGTAGGACCAAGCACCAAGGGCAGCTCTCAGCCCTGGCGGGGACGGCCTGGCCTGGAGTAGCAGCCCTGACACACAAGACCCGTGGGCAGGAGGACCCGGCAGAGGGGCAGCCACAACGCTCTGGGACCGTGGGACATCCGGGTGTGTAAACACTGGTAGACTGTCCTTCAGTTCCCTGCGGAAGGAGACACGTGCTGCCCACAGAGGTCAGGCTTGGCCTGGGGCACTTGGGGTCCTTCCCTGCAGAGGGTTGCATGTCTCACCACGTTGAACTCAGGAGTGGCCAAACGTCTTGATCTGTCCAATGAAAAGGAAGAAGAGACTCATGTGGCTTGTAACCTAGAGCTTTAGGAGCAGCCTGTGCCTGCAAGTCTCCTGCTGCGAGACCCGTGGTGTTGCAGGCAAAGGCATCTCCGTGCACCTGGGCCTCCAGCTCGTGGGGGACGTGTAACCTGAGTGAGAACCTGGAGCGGTGTAGGCCGGGAGGGGACAGTGTGGAAGCTCTAGGCTCCACGTCCAAGGGGAGTGGGGAAGGAGGGCCATTCCTGTTGCCCAGGATACCGGGGCCTATCTTCCCTGGGCTTGCCCGTGCTGGGAGATTAGGTCTCCTGCCAGCTCAGAAGCCGGTTTTTGTTTAAATCTGCAGACCCTGAAATGCGCTTGCTGATCCTGGCCTTGGTGCACGAACCACAAAATCCTGTCTCGGACTGAGGGCTCCCTGTCTGGTCAGGTTCTTCTTCCAGGTCTTCTGGATCCCCCAGTGTCTGCCCTTCACTGCTTTAAACAAAAGAGGTTTCTGGAGCTCTCGGCTCACTAATCTTGAGTCAAATGTTCCTGGTCCTGGCACGATTCTCTCTTACCTGCCAGAGAGGCAGCCACCCCCCTGGGCACACCTCATAAGCTGGGTGGACAAACCCTCAGATACCCGGTGTCCTTACTTCAGGGCTCCTGGGGACAGGGGCCGAGACCCCTGCTGCAGCCACACACAGTGCTGGTCAAGTCGCAGCTCGATCCTGTTTTTTGATGGCGACTTGGCGTTTGCTCAGGGGGAGCAAGGTCTCCGCCTTGCCCTGCCGGCCTCCTAATTACACTCCTTTCCCTCCGGCTTCGGGTGGCCTTCCAGCGCCTGGGCTAGGGTCCCCTGTGTCAGCTTTCAGGGCCTTTCTGCCACAAGGTCACTTCAGTCCTCACCGCGGACACGTGCAGCCACCTCTGGAGCCTACGCTTCCCTCCAGCCTGGAGGTGACAGAGCTCCGCCATCCTCCTTACACAGGCTTTGCACGCCAGGGGGAGGGTGGGGGCTATTCCAAATGGCCCTTCCCTGCTGCCTAACCACACCACCTCCCATGTATTTTCTCCTAAAACCACACCGTGGTGCAGATCTTCTCAAAGGGCCACCTACAAAGAGAAGAAACAAGCCCCCCATAGTGGAGCCCCCCCCATCGCCAATATCCAACATTCCCCCGCTTTCTACAGGAAAGTGGGGGTGGCAGGGGCAGGGTGTCGGGGTGGAGACCAAGTTGTGCTGACTGGACTTTTCTTCTCCCGGGAAGTCCCCCGAGGCGATCCCAGCTGGAGCCTCCTGGGCCGGAGGTGGCACCTGGGAAGCAGTGGTAACGAGCCCCCTCTCCTTAGGCCCCTTTCCTGCTCACAGGCTGTTGGAGGTCCCCAAGTTGTCCATGTGTGGCTAGAGGCTGGAATTTCTAGTAGAACTTGAGTGAAAATAATCGCATTCTAAAAAAAAATCCCTGCAATAGACTTGAGTCGTGACCAAAAAAAAGGCTTGAAGTTGTAACAGCAATCAGCCCCCCGCTGGGGAACTTGAGGCAGCAGCAAGATCTCTTCCGAGCTCTGAGGCCACAGCGGCTCTCTGGCGGCTCAGAACTCGGAAGGCCCTTTCGCCAGGAGAGTCATATGGTGGCGACACCAGCAGCCACCAAAGCTGGAGCAGGGGAACCGTTGTCACTCCCCAGCCCGACAGCCCTCGGTCATTCTCCACCAGCTGCCCCTTCTTTGTCCCCCACCCCTGCATGAGTTCAGACCCTGCTGTCCCTTAGTTCACTAACCTTCTGCCTCATCTCCGCCCCTCCTACACTTCCCTCGTATAATCTCCAAACTGCTCTCAGAAGTGTTATTTTTCCCTAAAACACAAATCTGATGGCGCTTTTCCCAGCTCAAAGTCCTTCCATAGTGCCTCCCAGGCTACAGATATAAGTAAACCTCAACTGCTTGCAAGGTCTTTGCATTTTGGCCTCTACTTACCTGTTTGGGCCAAAGAGATCGGGCATAGGCCTCCAGGACATTTGCAATGTGGTACCCGCTTCAAGCTGATATTCTACATGTGAAGATTAACTGATGCTTAACTAATGAAAATAACATGCACCAAACATTTGCTAAATAATTAAGTGAATGTGAGGCATATTTGCTACTTGCAAGGTGTTAAACCTTGAGGCCAGACTGATAAGGTTACACAGAGAGCTGGGGTGGGCGACCTGAACCCCAGGAGCCCAGGCCACCAGAATCCCCTGCCGGATAAATGGACTTCCCACCAGAGATGGGCAAACCGGCCTGAACCCAGCCAGCCCTCGGGCCACGGGTGAGGGCTGTGCGAGGAGGCTTGGGGCCCCTCGGCCCCTGGCTGGAAGGAAAGCTGGTGCGGGCCTGTGACGCTAGAGCTCACTTTTGTTTTGTTTAAGGAAGTGACTGGGCCGCAGTGGGAAGTGAGAGCTGTTCATGCCCCTTTGTATTCCACTGACCTGGGCTGGGCTGCAAGCTGGAAGGGAAAAGGCGGAGGGCGGCTGGAAGGAATGCCCCACCCCTTCCCTGTCCTGTGCCCGATGCTGACTCCACGTCCTGCCCCGATGCAGGCCTGCTGTAAACAACCAAACAAAGGCCCTGGAATCAGCACAGCAGGGCCTGAGCCCAGGCACTCAGCCACTGCCTCCCGAAGGCTAAGGAGGGCACACAATATGAGTGAAGGGCCCCTGCTTTGCAGTCACTGCATTCCCAGCTCCTGCCACGCCCTCTCTCCCAGACTCCCTGCCTGCACCCAGCACTCAGGCCTGGCTGCCCTGTTTCTTCTCTGCCCCTGGACTCAGTGTGCCTAGGACTTCTTTCCTGCCTCCCAAGCAGGGCTCATCCACTCCCATGCCCCCCTGGGTGACCCCACACTGAACCCCCTTATCCCTGTCTGCATTCCTATAGCAGGCCCCACCACACACTCTTGGGGGAACCACCCTGCCTTGTCTGACCTCCCACCCAGCCGCCTGGAGGATGGGAGCAGGGCTAACAGCTTAGACTGTGCAGCCGGAATGTGAGATTCAAGCCTGGCAAAGGTCTCGCCTTGACCTTGACTTCTGTTTCTGCACCTCATGAAATGGAGATTAGTACGCCCGCTGCCTTGCAAGGTCGTGTGAGAAATAACATGAGACAATGCATGAGAAGTGCTTAGTATCAGGCCTGGTCCATAGCGGGCCCTGGACAAGGAACTATGGCAGGAGATGATGACAACAGTGACGATGATGAAGGTGATTGATATGGGACACACACCGGAATTGCACCCACTTTTCTACTCCACTGACAAGCAAGCAAGTTTCTTGTCCTATGCGCTTCGTCCTGCCGATTGTCAAAGAAGACACTTTGCAGCAGGTGGGCCGCGGGGCAGTGCGAAGGAAATGAGCCTGCACAGGAGCTGAAGTGAGGCGCAAACTACAGGTCTCCTTCTGAATCCCCACTTGCCTTCCATGAGGCTGGGACAAAGCACTGACTCCCTAAACATCTGCCGACTGATCTGGAGGGAAATGTGGGCACAGAGCCTGCAAATCCTCATGTGAACATTAATACGTCATTAACATGTTAATAGCACGGCTGTTCCGATCCAGGACTACAATCACTTGGAGGACTCAGTGCAGCTCCCAGGGGGGCTTGTCCTCAGCCACATCCCACCCCCTCCCTGCTGCCCCTCTGTCTGGACCACAGGCCCGGCCACATCCCACCCCCTCCCTGCTGCCCCTCTGTCTGGACCACAGGCCCGGGGGACTCTTCATCAGCAGCTCTGCCTCGCGAGCTTTGGGCTTGTGGGTGGCAACACAGAAGCATCACAGTTTCTGACACGAGACCGAGATGGGCGCACCTCATGGTTTTCCAGCTGTGTCCCCTGCGGTTGGCGAGGTTTCCCCGGGTTTCATTCAGAGTCAGTTGGTATGAGACTAAAGGGCTGAACCTGCCCTCTGAGCCTGGGATTGAGATGAAGTCCCCTTTGTAAGGCAGGAGAGCAGGGGAGGTCAAAAGTACGGCTCTCCCTGGGCCTGCGGTCACACTGGCCTAGCGTTTTCCTTCCTTAAATCAACCAGTAAGTAACTGTCTCTCTGCCCCCTCCCCTCTCTTATTCTCTCTCCCTCCACTCTGTCTTCATCTCCCTCTCCTTCTCTTTCTTAGAAGTTAACGTTAACCTGCAACAGATTTCATCAAATCCATCTGATATGCAGGGTCGGCAGAAGTAACGCCTGCTTGAGTGTGGTTTGTAGGGTAAATAATATGGGTGAAATAATTTATAGTTTGAATTTGAACATTTCACCTAAAATGTCACATGGTGTGCTTGAATGTGATGTTATGTTACAGAATCATGCTTATGATTTTGTAATGAAAGATTTTGTAATAAAAAGGGGGCATTATTTGTGCCAGACCCTGTATTTCTTGAGCACCTACTATGTGCCAGGTACTGCTCTAGGTGACGGGAAACAGACATGACAATAACAAAGACCCCTTCCTCCATGGAGCTTACAGCCAATTGGACAGCTGGCGAGACGGACCATGAAGACAGGTCAGCACAATACGCAGTAGCACCCTAGGTGACGAGCAGTGTCTAAAAGAGGGAAGCTCACTCAGGGCACTGGAGAGTGCTGGGAAGGGGTGGGAGGAATGTTGGATGGGGCAGCCCTTGGCTGTGGGTGGGGTTGTTGAGGTCCTAGCCCCCAGGATCTCAGACGTGACCTCATGTGGACATAGGCCTTTACAGAGATTATCAAGGTAATGCGAACTCCTTGTGAGCATGGTCAATGCAGACACACAAGCAGGGAGGACGCCGTGTGGACCTGGAGACGGGCATCTACTGACACGCCAAGGAGACAGGCCTGGGACAGACCCTGCCCACACAGCCCTTGGGCGGAGCCCGCCCTGCCTGAATTTCATGCATCGGCCTCCAGAGCCCTGAGATAAGGCATTCGCTTGTTCAGCCGCCCAGTTTGGGGTCCTGTGTTATGGCAGCCCCCGGAAACCAGTGCAGCCTTGCTGAGGAGACCAGAGGGAAGGGAGGGAGCCAGCCACGCCAGCGCCTGAGGGCAGAGCACCCAGACCCACAGGGGAGCGGGTGCAGAGATCCTGAAGGGGCATCTGGGACTGCAGGACCAGCGAGGAGCCTGGTGTGGCCAGAGGCCAGAGCTAATGTGGCCGGACCGCACAGAATGTGGATGTTCCCCTAGCTCAGTGCAGAACCCCCCTGGAAGGTCTCCAGGAGAGACTGAGAGGGCCTGATGTGTGTTTTACCAAGGACGCTGGCTGCTGAGTTTTCAGCTGACCCAAGAGGGGCAAGGATGGAGGCAAGTGGGCCAGTTAGGGAGCCGCTGGGAGGACCCGAGCCAGGTGTCATGGTGACTTCTGCCGGTTGGAGGTGGTGACTGGTGTGATGGAGAAGGATTCGGAGTCTGTGGGGAAGGCAAGTCTGGGGGCATTTGCTGATGGATTGAATGTAGGCATGGGGGAGGGGGGTGAAGTTTCACCCTAAGGATTTTGGTTTAAGAAACTGAAATGATGAAATTGCAAGTGATTGTTTTGAGAAAGACAATGGAGGTGGCAGGTTGAAGGGAATATCAAGAGCTGGGTTTGGGATGTTTGTTCGACGTGGACTGGAGCCGACAGGAGTTCCTTGACACCCGGCCTAGCTTGTGTGCTGGACACGCTGGGCCTCCAACCCTGCTCCTTTCTTGGATCTTCACAAGGGTCCAGGTGAAAGCCAGGTCAGTGGGGAGGGTGAGTGTGCCCTTTTGGTTGACGATCCTTCAAACCTCTGAGTCCCTGCTCCCAGCATTCCCGTAATGGAACCCCCAAGTCCCACCAAACATACGTCACCCCACTGGGCAGCAGGTCTTCTTACTGGGCCACCTACTGAGCCTAGCCACCTGCCCTGTGTCAACCATGCCTTCAACGTTGACGTCACAGGTTCATTCCGTGGCTGCCTTCTCTTTCGGGCTTCTCTTCCCAAAGAAATACGGAAATACAAGTTACGGTTCTGCCGCCACAGATTCTGGAGCCTGCAGTTAGCCAGGATGAAACATGTGCCTAAACCCACGTAGGGACAGGCCTCGAAACAAGTTTTTTAAAAGTCGTTCCAGACTTTTGATTCGAAGTCTCTATTGCACAGCCAGAGGAAAACTCTATCTTTTATGGAAAAAAACCTTCTTTTATCCTCAGAGCAATTTCATGAGAAAGTCATTGTTAGCCGCCTAGTGCTCAGCCCAGAGCGGTGCATAATCAATACTTAATGGATAATTTGTTGATGGAAAGAGGCCTCTGCCACAGGTGTGACCAAAATGTGAGACATTGGCGACATCTGCTGGTCATGTCATGATCCTGCGCAGACTTTAATTCGGTTAGGAATGAGTGTTCTTGAAGGCCGGTAAAACGTCAGGACACAGTGGGCACTGTTAGAAGCCAGTGGCAGAGTGAGCGGCGGTGGTGTGGCTGCCCTGCTTCACCGGGTCACCTTCCAGTGGCTTCTTGTCCTTTTTTACAATACGATGCAGAGTCGTTTTCTAAAGTGCAGAAATCAAGGGAATGAGAAAGGAGCCCAACTAGAGAATGTGGGGGCCTGAAGGGGTCAGGCGGGCACTGAAATATGTTGTCTCCCTAAGCAGATGAGAAGCAGGAGGGACAGGATGTGCTCACTACTCCCTCTCCCTGCCATTGGCCCTCAGGAGAAAGTGACAGTCCCCAAACATAGCTTCCCGGGCACCCCGATCTGACCCGCTTCCTTCTCCAGCCTCTCCTCGGGGTACCCCACCCTACCCCAGTCCCCAAGAGACACACACATTGGCTCCACTCCAGCAGATCTGAACCTTTCAGGTGCCCTGGCTCCCAGGCCTTCCGACTAGTCAGTCCACAGCCCATTAGGGAGCGGGTTCTTCAAACACCAGGGGGCGCTGTGACGAGCACGAGACAACAACGGTGAACTGGACTTGGGTTCCCCTCCTTACGGAGCTCACCGCTCTGTGGACGTGGGCTGCCCCTGCCCCTTTCCCTCTCTGCTCTCCCCTTAGTGACTCTTCTTCATGCCAGGTCTCAGCACCTCCAGGAAAGCTGCCCCAGCCCCTCCAGCCAGCTTGGATGCCCCTCAGAGGGGCCCCTATCCTCATCACGGCAGGTGCTTGCGTGGCTGCTGGAAGAGCTAAAGGTCCCAGGTAAAACACACAATTGGCTACACAGAGATGCAGCAGCAGCAGCAGGAGACGCAGCCAGCCGTATTGCCACCAATCATGGAGCCAGCTCTGCCGGCTTCAAGTCCCCACAAGGGTGGCAGTCACCTGTGCCCCTGCCAGATACAGTGAGGATCTCCTGGAGGCTGGCAGAGAAGGGAGGGGGTCCCTCCCAGTGGTCTGGTGTCTGCCTGTCCCAGGATCTGGCAGCAATTCCAGTATGTCCCTGAGCACTTACTAAGGTGAATCCAAGCTCACTTCCCTGGAGCAGACTCCAGGGAAGTCACGCCTGAGGTCTGTGCCAGTAGCAATCAGCCCGGAGGACCCAGGACACCATCATCACATGCTTCCTCAAAGCTCCAGGACACCACCCCTGCTTCAGAGGAGCTAAGTGCTGATCAGAAAAGACACTCTGGCTGATTTGGGGGTGCTCTGCTCAGCTTTCGCTTCCACACTGTCACCCCAACCATCCTGCCGGGGCTTATTATCACTTCAGCTGCTCACAGAGCCCATGAGGGCTAAGAATTTCCCTGACTTTTACGAGGGCTGAGTGACCCTGCTCCCTCAGCCATTTATAAGCATCCAGAATGTACCCAGGGCATGGCCTTGGTCCACCAGATTGGGATGGAGGGGACAGAATGCAAAGCCAAGCCTCATTTTCTTCCCTTCTCCCTTCTTTCCCATAAAACAGTGTTCACAGATCCAGAAGGAAAAACCGACAGCTTTTCCTCTCTCAGCCACTGGTCCTGGCCCCGATGGCTGCTGCTGGGCTCATTTTGTTCTTTGGCACAGGTGGTGTTGGACCCTCTCTGGAAAGGCCAGCGTCAAGATGCTGGGACCAGCCGGTGGCCCTGGAGGAACCCCTGTGTTCTGTTATGCATTGAAATTTCCACTTGCCTGGGGCTGAACTTCCCCTCAGAATCAGAGGTCAGTAAAGGCCAAGCACAAAGCACAGACCCAGCCTGGAAGCCAAGAAACGCCCACGAACATGGAGCTAAGCGGACATTTGAGAGCAGCTCAGGCGGTGGATGTGGGCATTGCCCCTCCTCTGGCCAGCAGTGCCTGGCCGCCTGGTCTCCAAACAGCCCTTCCATTTTGCGGACGCCAGGTTGCGCCCAAGGTTTGATTGTTTTGGGTGGGAGTGGGGAGGCTTGACAAGAACAAAGGCTCCCTCTGGAGGACAAATGTGGCACTTCCTGCATTTCATGCTCCTGTTCTAAGCTACTACCCCCCCACACCCCAACCACACACACAGAAGGCACTCTTCTTGAGAGGGTTGTTTATCTTTTAAGAAAAGTTCCTAACCTTAGGGGTTCTTTTTAGGCTTTTCAAAATGGTACAGATCTTGGCAATTTAGAGCTGTACAGTGTCTCTAGTTAGATGTTCCAAAAAATAGCTCAGTTTTCTCCCACTATTTCTTCTGCCCTTTGGTTTTTACTTCTTCACATAGTGCTCTGGTAGAAAGACCCCTGGAGTATATGAGCCAGGAAACCTGAGTTCTTGTCCCTGCTTCAACTTCCTTTCAGAAATGTGACCTGGGGCAAGTCATTCATCCTCTCTGAGCCCAATTTTGTAACATTCTGTGACTATGTAGAGTCACAGGGAGGGAGGAGACACAGCTTGGTTAGTTTACTATGTCACCGGGTAGTACCTGTTTTGATCCTGTTGGAGAGTTCATTCATTTATTCTTTCATCCACTCATCACTCACCCACCAGGTATTTAATATATGTGGGAAGCAGGAGCTGGATGGGGAGGGGGACTGTGCCAGGGGAGGGGTGAGGACGAGGGCGGGGCATCCTGTGCATTAAATATGTAAATACACAAAAGCCCAAGAGCTTAGACTCTTGCAAAGTGTCCTCTGTGGCAAGAATTAAGCAGGTGAGATTCTAAAGGTGGTTTTGATTTGCACCGGAAAGGTCTTGTGTGCAATATTAAAAGGCTTGAACATCACTTTTAAGTATTCCCAATACTTTCAATGTTGCATCCTTCTAGGAAGAAAAACTTGAAAATGCACACCTTTCTCAGTATGTGTATAAATGTTTGTAAATACTGCACATTATTTACATGTGTAAATATATATAGTACATATGTGTATAAATAATGCACATATATTGCATAAACAGATCATACAAAACCCACACTTATAGGGTCAGATAAAAGGTAAATATAAAGAGCAGGTGTATTTTCTTTCCACGCCCCAGTGAGTTATCTTGCCCACTTCCCCAAATGCACACACAGCTCCTGAGAGAGCGCTACTTTAGGCAGCGGAGAACCGTGGAAATTTTGGGATTAAAGCAAAAAACAGACATGATCAGGTCTGATCTTTGGAAAATGCCTCTGGCTACCTGTAAAAGGGGCTGAACACATAGAGGTGGGTAGGAGGCTGTTGTTAAGAGTCCCAGAGCAAGATTCCGGGGACTTGGATGAGGATGGCAGTGTGGGTGTCCAGCAAAGGTGACAGCTTACAGAGATCTTTAGGAGGTGAAATCAAGAGGAAACATGACCAAGAATGGAGCCATGGGCTTAAAGGAACATGTGAATGCATGCACGGGGAAAGATGTCTATGAGGAGAGATGCCCCCTGGGAGCTGCGTCAAATTTCACTGACATTTCTGATCCACCATCAGGCCTGTATTGTGACTTTCATGGGCCCTGGACACTTTGCCTTCCTGGGTTCCTTCCTCTGTTTATATACATATATATAACATGTGTGTTATACATATAAAACATATATGTAGGTATATGAAAGCATATTTTATGACTGCACTGTAAAGATGAATATAATCAGAATTATATTCCTCTTTTTTCTCCGGTTTTTAAAAGAAATTAAAATGCTTTTCTGGGTCCCTAACAGCATCATGGGCTTTAGGTGTTGCATCTAAGGAAGAAAGATGAGCCAGCCTGGGAGCCGGCCAGCCAGATTCTGGTTGTGCGGAGAACGCACAGCAGCACGTGAGCATGGAGCGCCATCTAGTGGCTCACCGGCTCCCAAGGCCGCTGAGCCGCTTCTGTCCTGCTGAAAAAAACGAACCTGCCAAGCCTTCCCTCGGGTTCCAGATCAGACTCCACCCCGGGGTACCAGTGCTTGACTCAGACCTAAACTGCCCCAACACTGGGTTTTGAGGCTGTCTGACTGGCCCGCAGCCAAAGTGAGAGGTCAAGAGCACCCAGTAGTGCCCTCAAATGAGAAGGGCCAGCAGTTCAATTTTTTCATCAAGGTGGTTGTTTAGTACAGTTTTCAACATCTCTGTGCTCAAGGAAGTTCACTGAAGGGAGTCTAAGTAAACACCAGTTTACAAAAACACGTTGTAAAATACTAAAAAAACCCGCTTTGCAATCATCACTGTTTCTTGCTTTCTTCTCCCCTGAGATTCCTTCTACAGGGGTCCGGCAGAAGTAACGCCCACGTGAGTGTGGTTGGTAGGGGACGTGACTGTCTCGCACACGAGATGGGCAGCAACTTGAACATTTCACCTAAAATGTTATATAGTGTGCTTGAGTGTGATGTTGTTATGTTACAGAATTACGTGCTTATGGTTTTGTAATAAAGATTTTATACTAAAAAGGGGTGTTATTTGTGCTGGACCCTGTATCTCTACAAGGCAAAGTTATCCCACATTTGTTCTGTGGCTACTCTTTCCTTGCAGCCAACTCGAGATGACCTCAGACAGCCTTCACAGTGTCACCTGTTCCACAGCTGAGCATGCCATCTGGCAGATGTCACCGAGTGGGCTCATCTTCAGAGTAAAGCTTCAGAGGAGGGTCAGCTGTACATCCCATGGTACATAATACAGTGGCATGTTTGCCAGCAACCTCTGCGGTCATGTCATCTGCTTCCCAAAGGCAGGATTCAGAAGTTTTTCTTTTCAAAGACATGCCTGTATGAAACGTGTTTCACAATCATTGCCACCAGACCCATTGGGGGGGTTGAATTATGGTCCACAGCCCCCAAATTCGTACGTGGAAGTCCTAATCTCCAGCACCTCAGAACGTGATCGTATTTCAAAACAGGGTCATTGAAGATGTAATTAGTTAAGATGAGGCTAGATTTTAATCAGTATTTCATACCATCGTGTTACTATAGCAACATACACAACTTAACATTGAATTCAAGACATCTCTGTGTTAAAAAAAAAAAAGAGTCCCCTGGCCGTTTCTCCATCGCGCAGCCCCCAGCTTCCCGCTCAGTCAGTCCCTCCACTGCATGCTTCTTGGAAGCCAAATTCTTCTCCCCCTCGCTCTCTTCTGTCCTCACCACCGGAGGTTAGCTCCAGGCCCAACTCTGTGCACCGCATCCGTTTAGGAACTTGGCAGGGTGAAAGGGTCTTTCCCTTTTCCAGCATCCACCCTCCCAAAGGCACCGATGACTCTAGACGGCGATTTGTTCTCCTGTTCTTACAATCATATTGCATTTTTAGTCGTCCACCGTGAATGATTCCGTTCTTCAGCTGGTCCTCTGATTCTCCGAACATGCTAGATGCTGACGGCTACAAGGGGCTGGGTTGGCGTCTCCCCTCCCCCAGGCTGATGAGCCGGTAAAGCCCCCGCAGGTGCGTGAGGCTGCGGTCACACAGCTGCGCCGGGGGCGGGCCTTGCTGCGAAGACCAGACGCTCCCGGCGCGTGCGATGGTGGCTATTTTCCCCTCCCCCTTTCCGAAGCTGGAGGGGCCTTTTCTCCGGGTCTTCACGGTGAGCACCCGGCAGGGCTGGCAGGTACCACTCCTGAAAGTGCGGGAGCGAGCCTCGCCGCGCGTTCAACTCTGGAACTGGTCCGCCCGGGCGTCCCGCAGCCCCGCAGCCACACCCAGCCGGCGGCCGCCCTGACTTCGCGCGGAGGCCTCCGCTCAGGTAGGATGTGACTCTGTATCCGCCTGTGGCCTCTCCAGTGTGGGGCTGGTGGCTTGTCCTGTGACCTCCGCTCTCTGATTGGTCCAGGAAGAGTTGTTGATTTCCGGCTTGTTCAGTTGTTGTTGTTTTGTTATCGTGTGGGTAGGACAGCCAGCTCCCACGCTTCCGTGCAGACAGACCCACGTCCGCTAAGACTGAGTCTTGGGCTTCCCCCGGTTTTCACGACCTGGGAAGGGTCTGGTTGTGGGAAGAGCGCGGGCGCGGCGACCTGGGCTGTTCCGAAGGCTGGCCGCCCTCCCACGCCCGCGCCGACTGCTGCACCGAAAGCCTCCGTCCACGAGGCGTGTTCTGCGAACTGGCCGCGCCCTGCACACTCAGGAACGTGCTAGGAAAGCAGCATCTCAGGCCCCACCCAGACCTATTGAATCAGAATCCTCATCAGAGCAGGATCCCAGGGTGATCCCTGCGCTTGTTGAAACTTGAAACGCTGACTCAGTTACTTCACAGCTGGAGCATTCTTTTATTACCGCGGTTCCCAAAGTGCGCGCTCAGGCACCCTGGGGCATCGCAGCAAACTCACAGCGCCCCCGGGGCAGTTTTAAAGGTCGAGTGAAATGCGGCCTCGTCCGTTCAACACCCACTGGGAACCACTAGCTCGACACAGCTCAGGTTCACCAGGGAATCACTTCATCCCTTCATTAAGTCATATCACTGGCAAGCTGGGATTCCCTCCGTGATGAAATCCTGGCACTGTGGGAAAGGCAGTGCGGGAGAACTGAGCAGCGGGCCGGTCTGATCCCCAAACCCGAGGCGCTGTGCAGGGCCCGGCGGTGCTGGGCCGTTAGGGTGGTGCTATGCTAGATTGTTCGAACCTGACCCCATCATCATCAGCACGGTTTGGTGTTTCTTTTCCTAGCGATGCGGGCACACCAGTGGCGCCGTGACCTGAGAACGTTTGGAAACCTCTGGTTTAACATGGGGTTAATGACCTCTGTTTCACTTGATTTTTGGGTGGAGTAAAGGAGATAAGGTATCATAAATCCCTGACCCATTGAATGGTAGTTAACTTCACTTTGCCCTTATTCAAGCTGCTACTTTCCCTGTTGAACTTCATCTGCCTTATTTAAAGACATGTACCAGGCCAGGAGCCCTGCCCGAGGAACAGATGTTCCCAACACCATGGTCCGTCTCCCGACCGTGCAGTGCCTACTGTGTAGGCCTTTCTGTTGTTCACAAACCCTCACATAGGCAGCCTCCTTCAGCTTCACAACCTCGTGGGAGAAGCCAAGGAGGTTCTATCAAAATCCATTTTAAAGAAGAAAAACCAAAGGCCCGTGTTCAGAGAGGCTGCATCTTCATACAAGCCCACAAGCAGGGATTTTCTATCCTGAGACTAGAGCCCCTTACACCCCTTACTGCCTGGAGAGGAGGGAGGCTGTTGGGGAACAGGGTAGGAGGCTTTCACTTCAACTCTGCAGCTGGTGGAGTGTCAGCTTCCAGCTGAGCGGAAGGCCAGTCACTGTAACCACTGAGGCCAGCTAACAGCTGGCCTGAGGGGCACAGCTGTGATGCCACTGGTAGGCTTGGAGCCCAGGCAGCTCCCCCAACTTGCCCTGAGACTGTGCAGGTCCCAGGGCAGCAAGGACAATCAGCCCAGCCTGCTGGTGATTCCTGAGCAGTTGCTGGGGGGGTGGGGAGGGCAAGGTGGGGACACAACTGTCCCTCAGATGACATTTATGTCCTCAGTGACTTTGAAATGGAAAAGGGCCTTAAGAGATCACGGCACACCCCACTCCCCGATGAACCTGGCTTGCCAGCTGCTGTCAGATAGATGGTGACAAAACCGGCTTCAAAGCCCCAGAACCAGGCAGGGTGCCATGCTAGGGCTGGTGAGAAAAAGGTGGATCCTGGACTGCTCAGGAAACATGCACAGAAGGACGTTTCCAACAGCCCAGCCTGTCCCCTCTCTCTGACGGACATGCAGAAGTCAAAGGAATTACTTGCTGACAGAGGTGGCCCTGTCGACCCGGCAGCCAAGCCACCACTCAGTGAGGGTGGTGGACAGGGGACTGTCTACTCTGCCTCATTTCTTTCTGTTCAGGTGGTTTAATGAACCACACACACACGGGCAGTTTGGGAGGGTCTGAGGAGATCAGGGCAGCAGCGATGGACTCTGGTCCCTGTGACAGGAGGCTCATGACTGGGCGGGGCTGGGACAGTTCACGGAAGGAGCAGAAGCCTCCACGGACAGCTTGGAGAGGGGGCGAACTACATCAGAGCTGAACACGCCATTGCCTCTGGATCTGTCATTTGGTTCTTGTCCAGACCAGGAGTGACCAGCAGTGGTGACCATCTGTCCACTGTCTCCTAGCCTCCATCCAGAAGCCCGGCACACCGCACTGCACCCCACACCAGCCTCTGTCCACCAGGTGGAGCGTCCCGCTTTGTCCTTCTCCCAGGTTTAACTCCTACTGAAGGAGGCAGTGTACAGAATGGCTCTTTTTTCTGTGTTTAAATAGTAACAAACAGAAATCAGTAGTAGCAGACATTGTACTGCCCGCCTCCATCCCGATGCCCTGCGCGTTCCTTTCCTAGGGCTGCTCTAACCACGGGCCACAAACCGAGTGGCTTAGACAACAGAACCTCACTGCCTTGCAATGCTGGAGCCCAGAACTCCAAAACGAAGGTGTGAGCGGGGCTGTGCGGAAGGCACCCGGGAGAGACGCGTCCCCGGTCTCTCTGTCAGTTCTTGGGGGATCCTTGCTTTGTGGCAGTGTGACACTGGTCTTCACAGGACACCCTCCCTGGCGCTCATCTTGTTCCCTTCTTATCAGGACACCAGGCACATGGCTCAGGAGCCCTGCCTGCTGCAGTGTGACCTCATCTTGACTACCACGGCCCTCTTTCCAAATACGGTCACGTTTTGAGGTACTGGGAACAAGGAATGGGGTGGGGGACACAGTTCAACCAATAACAGTGCCCCCTACAATTATCAAATGAAGAGACTGGAACACAGGGCTAATGAGTGACTAAGCAGCAAAAAACCCAGAGTCCTGGGTGTGGTCCTCAGGCCCAGGGGCTATGACCCAGGGGACCCCTCCCTCCTCATCTTCCAGCATTGCTCACTGCCCACTGTGCCCTGCCTTCTCGAACTCCCAGACTCCCAGGGTAGGGCCTCCCTCACTAGGATATAATGGCCTTGGGGGCAGGACCTTTGCCCTGTGCCCTGCCAAGTCTTCCAAATATTTGTGACCGAATACGAATGGATCTGTGCATCCTGTGTTTTGGGAATTAGGTGTTGTTTCATCAGAGAAACTAGAGTGGAAAACAGCAGGTGGAAAGAAGCTCCGCCATGTTGCGTTCCATTTTACATGTCCGTAGGTGTTTGAGGTTCTCCTTTCTCCTCTGTCATATCAAAACAGCCAAGAGCACAGTTTCTGAAGGGACACATTGAACAAAGGACACAGATGCCCCTCCACACACCCCGTGTGTGTGTCATGGGCGGCCGAGACCGTCATCTCGGATTAGCCCCCATCCCCTAACCTGCTGCGGGACAGTTTTCACTGGGTTCTTAGTGTGGAGGCCTAGAAGACTGACATCAGAACCCGCTGTGGAGGGGCACATCTAAGAAAAAGGGACCCCAAAGCAGAGGTTGTTTGTGCCTTCCCACCTAGCAAACAAGAACCAAAAAGAACTTTCCTCTCTCCTGTCGGCAGGGTTCACGGGTTCACCAGAGAAAGAACGAGGTTCTTGGGTGCAATCAACGAGAGAGGGGGTCGTGTTTTTCGTTACTGTCTGGCTGGCTGGTCGGTGTTGTTTTGGAGGAGCTGCTTCCCAGAGATCAGATGGTTGTTATCGCAAGGTCCTGGGTAACGTTGGGGGCCCAGAGCAAGGCTGGAAATGCGTGGGGCCTGAACAAAATGATTCCACCCATGCAGCGCGGCCTCACTGTTCCTTGGTGCACGAAGCCACCGTCTCCCCCTCTGCCCCCATGTGCCCTTCCTAGTCCACAGCCCTGAAATGTTCCTCAGCTACGTCTGTGCAGACAGCCACCGCGCCAAAGTGATGATTTTTATCTACGCAAATATATAGAAGCAACTGAATACAGTTCTTGTTACAGAACAAGGTGTCTGTTGCTTTTAAAGCTTTTTTCTGTATCTGGGAAAAAAAGCGAGTTAAACTTTTCCTGTAGCAAAGGCAGACTCACAGTGACACTAGTGAAGTTGAAGTTCAGAGGTCCACCACTGCAGTGAGGCGGATGAAGTGGGAGGGTCAGAGCTTCTCCCAAGGTCCTGAGCGTGACTTGGGACTGTGTTCACACGTCACATGGTTGTTTTCTTTAATTAAAAAAATGAGGTATTTCGACTGTAATCAGTTAAAACCATTTTCTTTTTCACTTCAACTTTCCCACTAATGACTTGCTGCCTCTGGTGGCATCAGAGGTGACAATGACCGTTGTGGGGATCCAGCTAAGGGGAAGGTGAGTTGCTGATACATTTGGTTTGAATTTCATGGGACACACCTATTCAGCTCTGCCAATTGTCCCAGCGTAGGAAGGGCTTGTGTGAGCATTTCTCCAGTCGGCTGAGCGTCCTCACCTGACATTGTGAACAGAGGCGCCCGACACCAGAGCGTGCGTGTCACAAAGGGGATGGGTTTGAAGGGCACAAAGCCAAGGGCGCGACTGTGCAAAGGTGTGCGATCCCCAGGACTTTAACACTGTCAGCTGGCAGTGTCGTTCTCCTTGATGCGGGGGTGAAGCAGAAGCTGCATCCCGTTGGACAGAAAGAAGGAAAAGGGCCCCAAATGAGCCACCACCACAAGAGCGTGTGTGACACACCATTTTGTGAGTGTCTTCAATGTGCAGTATTTAAAATTATTGCTGCCTAAAAATCTTAAGACTGACTTACATTTGAAAAACAAAACTATAGGTTTTCCTAAGTTTGTCCACAATCCTAAAAATTGGCATGACATTAAGAAGAAGTTGTTTCTCTTTGATGTTACAAAAATCATTAACATATAAAAAGTGTGTAGCCAAGAATTGTAGGAAAAAATAATGATGGTCAGGCGGGTCAACCAATATATATTACATATAATGTATTTATTTGTTACTTCACTAATTATTTATAAATCATGTATAGATAACGCTATGTCTCCAGATTTTGTGATTTTGTTGGCTTTTTACGTATTTTGACTGAGTCACAACTGACATATTAGTTTCAGGTACATAACAGAATGATTTTATATGTGTATAAAATCACCACAATAAGTCTAGCTGTATCCATCCCCACACATAGTTAGGACTTTTTTCTCATGATGAGAATGTTTAAGAGCTACTCTCTTAGCGACTTTCGGATATACAATGTAGTGTTGCTAACTACAGTCACCACGGGCATATTGTGTCCCCAGGCGTTTGTACCTTTGGATCCCTTCATCTGTCTCACCCACCCCTCGCCCACCTTCCTGCCTTTGGCAGCCATCAGTCTGTTCTCTGTATCTGTGAGTTCAGGGTTTTTTTTTAAGAATCTACATATGTGTGAGGTCATCCGGTATCTGCCTTCCTTTGTCCTACTTGACTTAGCATAATGGCCTCAGGGTTGTTACAAATGCCAAGATTTCTTTTTTGTGGCTGAATAATATCCCCATTGTGCGGGTGTGTATATTACATATATTATGCCACGTTTTTCATCCATTCATCCATTGAAGGGCACTTTGGTACTTCCCACATCCTGGCTGTTGGAAATCATGCTGCAGTGAACATGGGCTGCAGCTGCCTTTTCAAGTCAGTGTTTTCATGGCCTTCAGATAAACACCCAGAGGTGGAGTTGCTGGGTCCTAAGGTGGTTCCAGTTTTAATTTTTTGAGAGAATTCCGTACTGTTTTCCACAGAGACTGTGCCCGTCTGCATTCCCACCCCAGGGCACAAGAGTTCCCTTTCTCCACGTCCTCACTTACACAGCTGTCTCCTGTCTTTGTAATGAAAGGCATTCTAACAGGTGTGAGGTGAGCTTTTACTGTGGTTTTTATTTGCCTGCCCCTGATGATTTGTGATGTTGAGCATCCTTTCATGTGCCTGTTGGCCACCTCTGTGTCTTCTTTAGAAAAATGATTATTCAGGTCCTCTGCCCATTTTTTGGTTGTATTGTCTGGGTTTTCGCTGTTGAGTTGTGCGAGTTCTTAATCTACGTTGAATGCTAACCCCTTACGAGATACGGGACTTGCAAATGTTTTCTCCCATTTGGTAGGTTGCCTTCTCGTTTTGTTGGTGGTTTTCTTTGCTGTGCAGAAGCTTTTTAGTTGGATGTAGTCTCACTTGTTGATTTTGCTTTCGCTGCCTTTGATGTCTGTTGGCTTTTTAAAATTTGTAATTGGTTGTGATTTCATTTCTCATTCGAAGTCATCACTGTTGGACCTCCCCCACCTACCTGTTAAGGGATGGTCCAAACAGGTAAGCAACACCTCCTCCAGGGACCTTCCTCACCGAGGTGATGGTCCTGGCAGCGCTCTATGAGTACCTCGGAAAGGAAAGAAGGAAAGAGACCAAGAGAGGGAGAAACTGGAGAGAGAAGGAAGAAGGATAGAAATTCTCCCTGAACAGGTAAAAGTGAGCACAGAGAAAGAGGAAAACCCAGTAATAACTGCTAACCAGAAAGAGACACATAAGGCAAAATATTAGGAAAATGTAGAGTCGAACAGACTAAACATTTTAGAGGGCTTTTCTAACTCCCTGCCAGGCCTTTTCCAGATGGTAACTGAACCATTTGTTTAAATTAAGTCTTGCTTAAATTATAAGGAGCTGAGCTAACTTTCAATGGCGGGAATTCCTGGATCAGAGCCTCAGGAGGTGGGAGACCAGACAGCGCTATAGGGTGGGGAAGGGGCTAAACAGTTGTCAGCTAAATGTCCACGGTCCTTCTGGTATCCACTCATGTTTAAAGCAGTGGAGACCCTCCAAAAATCCAGCCACTTCATCCTGATTGCTGAGGACAAATCCATGAAATACTCAGCATCTTTAAGGAAAACTTCTTTTTAATAATTCCCTGAAATGTAGGTTATAACGAAGGAAGAATAAAAACTAGGATGGTAGCATGGTGGGTGAGGTTTCCCCCCACTTGCTCTTTCTTTCTTTTGATTGTAGTTCCTAAAAAATTCTTTGCATCGGAAGTAATTTTTAAAACAACTGAGCAGCCTGCAGGATTAAACGTTAACATAACACTGGCCTTCTTTAAAGTGTCCCAAGCAGTCACATGGGGAAACAAGAATTTCCTGACACTAGGGAAGAGAGCCCTATGTTTTTGCATTGATGGCACAGGGTTGGAGGGGACTGTCAGAGAAGAGAGAAGGAACACGCTTGGAAAGGGCAGAGGTCATCGGGTCTGTCGGAACATCCATAATAGAGAAGTGGCCTCTGAGTAAGGACGGATTATCCACTTCCCCCTCTTAAAATACTTAGCTCCGCCCTGGCAGGGTGACCCAGTTTGTTGGAGAGTCATCCCATTCACCCAAAGGTTTTAGGTTCAATTCCCAGTCAGGGCACGTACCTAGGTGGCAGGTTCAACTTCCAGTTGCGGCGCATACAGGGGGCAACCAATCGATGCTTTTCTCTCTCTCACACATGCTCTCTCCATCCCTCCCTCCCTCCATCCTTCCTTTCTCTCTAAAGTCAGTTTTCTAAAAAGCATGTCCCCTCAGTTGAGGATTTTTTAAAAATGTAAATCCTTAGCTCCTTTGCACCCTGAAATGTCTCTCGGGGTGTCTCCCAGCCCTCCCCCAGCATCTCCAGCTAATTGAAGTTCTCGGTCAGATGGCTTCCTTCACACCCACCTGCCCAGCTGTGTCTCGCAAAAACACGTAGAGGCTACAGCCAAGCTAGTTTTCTTTTTAACTTTGAATTTTTATGGAGTGGTAAATAGGAGTTGGGAGTAATTCCAACTTACCTTTCCTAATACTGTCACTAAGCAGCCACAGGTAATAGCTTGAGAGCTGCGGCGGCCAGATGACAGCGTGCACAGAGCCGCCCGTGGAGGCCGGCGGAGCTCGGCAGGATCAGCCATTCATGCGCATCCGCAGCCTCCGATCTGTGTGCTTTACTGAGCCTCGGATGGAAAAGCCAAGCCTCCTGGATCTGGGAAATTTGGATCAGAGCTACCTGAACAGCTTCTCCATCAGCTTTTGTGGGCCGAAGAGACAAAAAATGTAATTGTTGAGAGCTAATGATGATGATGTCCAACAGAAAATTACTTGCTGCTGTGCACATCAAGTTGGATGCATTGCTGGGACCGTTCACCTGATGCCAATGACTTTCAGAGTATCTCCGTGCCATGGGTGTGGGCATTTCGGCTCATTGAATTCCTGCAGGGCATATGAAGGCAGTGCGGCACACTGAAAGGAGATTGAACCTGGTGCCAGGCCTGCCTCAATTGCCACACAGAAAACACTGGAAAGGTAGGGAAGTCACTCCATCTCTGGGGTCCTCACTATACCCATTCGGAAAAGGGAGAAGGGGAACTGCCACATTACAGAGTAGTCGCAGAGAGCAAAGTTTGCTGTGAAAGGATTTTGAAAAATTCTGTCTATGCCAAGGTACAGAGAGTACATCATACAAAAGGGAGATTCTCTACCCCTAGCACCTCTGGTTACGGTCTCAATCTCCAGACCCTGCCGAAGCTACCATCCGCTCCCTCCCCAGGGCACTGCAGCTCCTGAGGCCCTCTGCTGTTGACTGCCTTAGTGATTAATGAGACTCTTTCATTTTAAGCAAAAGTTGGTACTATTTGCAAAATCTTTTAAGCCTGGAAGAATTGTCCTGGCTGGTGTGGCTCAGTTGGTTGGAGCATCGATCCTGTGGGTTAAAAGGGTCATGGGTTCAACTCCCGGTCTGGCATTTCCCTGGGTTGTGGGTTCAGTCCCTGGTCAGGGTACACATGGGAGGCAACCAGTCAGTGTTTCCAGGATGCAATGAGACTACAAAGACAAGATCTGCTTGGGGAGAAAAGGCTGGCTAATCTCTCAAAGGAGAAGGGCCCCAGCACCTCTTTCCCTGGGCTTTTTTTGAGTTTAGCTTGCATAGGGATGCACATCAAAGAAAGGAGGTGTGGCTTATGGATAACATTTCTGGGATCACAGGGGTCCTTTTGAATCAGGGTCTGATAGACAGAGTGAAAGCCAATTGGCCATAAAACCTGGGAAGCAAACTCATTTTGTGCTTGGACCCTAAACATTTAGTATATATCGACTTGAGGGCATTCTTAGCAAAGCAGGTTTCATAGGATTTGATGCATTCTTTCTCAGGCCTGATCGCCCCTGGAAACTGTCCGTTCCCGCACAGGGCTGCACCCCCCACCCCACCCGAGGCATTGTTTCAGGCCTGAGTGCAGGGGGTGGGGGGCAGGGGGCGGGGGAAGCAAGACAGCCAAGAGATTAGGAGACTTTTTACAGACAGAATGAGGACGCAGACTCTGACAAAGTCAAAGGGTGAGGGTTTATCACCCCTTCCCTGAAGTCCCATAAGTCCTTTCCTGATGGTCCCATCGGGACTGTGCCTGTCTAGGTTGTCCCTCCCTTGAGGAATCTTACCTGTCATTGGCTAACCAGTCATCTGCCCAGGCCAGGCAGGGGAATAAGAGAGAGGGGATAGGGTTTTGTCTCCTTAGCAGCTTATGTCCCTAAGGCCTTTCTACTCAGCCTTAGCCGTGGGAGGCTACCGCTGCTGAAACCAGGCGGGGCGGTTCCCAGCATTCAGGAAGGAGTCTTTTATTGGCCACCAGTTTGACCTGAGCCTCCACCAGCCTCATACAACAGCACCGTGACTGACAGGCATGTGGTGACGGTGCAGGAGTAGCGATGAAGTGAATGAGTAGAAATGAACACACAGAAAGCCTCCGCCAGCCTGTGGAGCCCTCCCAGGTCTTACTCCAGGAGTGATGGGGAAGTAGGTGGCAGGAAGCATCACTGACCTAATGGAGGACTGTCATTTTCTATTCTCTAGACAGACTTTCCTGGTTTACTTATTTGCTCCTAGTTGGTTGTTATTAAGCCCAGTTGTAGTTCAGTTGTAGTTTTCTGTTGAGTTCTATCTGAATTTCCTTAGGAAACCATCAGCTTTCCAAGTAAAGGGGCATCCAGCAAGAATGGGCCAGAGAGTGTGAGAGAGGGCGGGCCTGCGTGGTCTCTCTCTCTCTGGGCCCGGACCCCTCACCTGGACAGGCTTTTATTGACACTCTAGGTACATTACATCCAGGATGGTTCTCATTAACTATGCACAGGTTCCCTTTAGGGGGTTACCATAACAAAAGGAAGAATGTTGCTAATCCCTTCAAGACAAAGATCATTTGCAAATGTAAAGAGAAAAGAGGTTGAACTGGTTACATCCAAACTTGAGAGGTTTAGCAGAGATTTTAGGAAGTTACTTTAAAGATATGCAGTAAACATTTGTTGCCTCAATTCAGGGTGAGGGAGTTTTTAGCAAAAGCAAGTCTCAAAGCGGCCTAGGTAGAATGCAGGCCTGATTCCCCACGGGAGACCTATTCACGGATGTTCTCTGCACGCCATGCGCGTCTGTCTGTGTTCAGAACCAGAGCTGAGCCACAAGATCACATCACACATGGATAAGTTCCCTATAATAAACAAACAAACAAACAAACAAACAAACAAAAGACCTGGGCCCGATGACATTTTCCTGGACGCCATAGCTTTAAAGGACATGGCCCCTTACATGTCTTTTGACCTTCCTCACAAGGTGTGGAATTGTTTTCTACAGCATTGCTCAGCCCCCACGGTCTCTGAAGTTTTGAGGGATAGGCCTTCCTGTTAGAATATCCCTTGTAGATGGTACAGCAAAGGAGAGAATGGAAGAGAAGCATTTTTCTTCCAAATTATTCCAATTGAAGAATACAGGTACAGATCAGAATGCAACATCAGTAAAAATGTCTCTCCCTAGGATGTAGCAAATACCCCATCCTCCGTCAGAAGTCTGTGAACTGCACGTCGTCTGAAGTGGACAGAGGACATGTCCCTGGTTTGCCCTGGTCCACAGGCCTCTCCGGCCCTTGACGAAATGGCCCAAGCATCCGCACACAGCCAGGCTGAGTCTGGTGCTCATGCTGCGGAAGGCCCAACAGCAGGGAAGCATGTGGTGCCAGATGACTTCCTGACCCGTCCCAGGAAATTTCAGAAACGTTCCCCCTTTTTCAGTAATATTTCCTAAATCTTTCCTCTTTTTTTCAGCACAAAGGCACGTTTTCACATCAGTTTTCAAAAACAGGTGTTACATCTGATATTTTTCATACGACAGAAGCCAGTGAACATGTATCAATATTGAGATTACATTTTCCAATGTCTAGAGGACTCTGTTAAATTTTTGAGAGGTTCATTGGCTTTTGTCGCTCTTTTCAGCTCGGGACAGTAATTATAAAATGCTTATAAGACCAAAGTCTTTCCCTCTGAGAAGCAGACTTTGGAAATTAAAAGTGCAGCACACGCACATTGTTGTCAGCTAGAAACCAGACCTTGGCAGTAGTTAGAGAAGGGAAGCTCGATTTCCCTCAGGACTGTTGCAGCAGGAGAAGAGAGACTCAGTGTGGAACGGCTCAATTCCGAGTCCAGCAGAGGCGAGAGGGAATTGGTAGCTGAGGAGCAGGGTGGGGGTCCGTGGATAGAAAATTACTAGAAGGTGGAGTTTGGCTAAAGTGCCCTTCCAGGATTCTTGCTGGAGACAGGCTGGGGCGATCAGACCTGGGGGTGGAAGATGAAGAGCTCGGTTAGGTGTGAAGGATGGGAGATTCCTGCTACACTGAGCTAACAGGGCTCTTACTAAAGCTGGGTTTTACAAGAGAGTACACAGAAGCGGGCTAGGAGAAGGTTCAGGAACCTGAGTAAAGTTTGATCCAGCGGAGGATCTTTGTGAATATACACACACACTTATATATGTATATACATATATCTGCATACGAGTATATATACACATGCTGTCTCTGTAGAAAGAAAATATATAATCATATATAATTATATATATATTTTTAAATAAAATACAGTGGATTCTTAAACTTTCAAGTCCATAATGAAAAATCTCCTAGGGCAGTGGCTCCTTTGTGCGAGGCTGCAGACCATCTGCATTAGAACGACCTGGGGAAATTTTTTAAATGGGGATTTAGGGGGCTTAGATAGCTGGAGTTAGTTGGGCCTGGGAATTTATATTTTAAACACATTTATCAGATCATTTTCATGCCTGGGTATGTTTGAGAACCATCTTGTGCAGTGTGTTTGCCTGGTTCTGAAAAAAACAAAGCTGTCCTCTGCGCTTTGGTTTTCTAAAATAGTGGTGACCGCGGCTACCGCCTCCTGCTGCATTCCCAGTGCTGTGCTGGGTGTTCCCCCGTGTCACCGTGAATTGACCACATGCTATTGAGAACCTGTTACTGAGTCTGAGATCATCTGACCCAAATCAAGAAGGTTTCTTTGGCTTTAGGGGAGTTTGGTTTTAAGCTGGACAGTATATGAACAGTCTTTATGAAAGCTTGCCTCACTTCCTTCACCTTGGATTCCTTCCTTTTGGTGAGGTGCACAACGTAGAATTGTAGCAGATGAAAAAGTTCTCAGATACGTGGCCAAGAGACAACATTGAAAATGACAGTGCATTGTTAGAACATGGGAGAGTGGGGTGGCGTGCAGTGTTGGTGGGTCAGGTAATAGCCTGTCTTTGCAGGTGCAGTATGTACGTTCCTTTGTGATGTTGACGCTGTGCTCAGTGAATGCCTATCCTCTCTCATATACATATATCTAAAATTTCTTGTGTATTTCATTAATGAAGCTATGCAACTATGCTGATTTTTGTTACAGAAATCTTACTAACTTTATATCTAAGGTAAAGTGATTTGCAAATGTATTCATTATCAAATATAAGCTATATAAGCTAAATTATAAGCTATAAGCTATAGTTTCAGGGTGTGGCCTTTATCTTTCTTGAAGGTAAACCAGTTTGCTCAAGGTAACATCAGTTGGTAGTAGAAGTAGACCCAGAGTCTCCTAAGTGGATTATTTCACACTCTCAGTCACATTGATAGAAGCAATGTGATCTTTAGGTCTGGGGCAAAGCTGCCACCTGCCATCCTGACTGTGATGCCAGAGCATTCCCAAACTGATGGAGAGACTTGCCTTACCTCCGTTTGCCCTGTGAACCCCAATAATTCAATATAGAAATTATTTGTAAAAGGTTTAGCAAGCTTTGGCTTTAAGAATGTTCGATCTCAGCACCTAATCAATCACCTCCCAAAAGCCCCAACTCCTAATACCATCACCTTTATGGTTAGGGTTTCAACATACAAATTTCCGAGGCACGGGATGCAAACACTCAGGCCATACTAGAAGGTATCTGCTCCAACATCTGAAAGATGTACAACAACCTGCCTGCTGGGTTCAGGTCATCAGTAAAGGCTGATGGAGTCTTTCCTGTAGCGGAGTGTGCACAGTGTCACATTTTAGATTGGAGTGGGCTTTCAGAGGTCTGACTAGTCACCACGTTCTCTGCTACCCTGACCCTCACAGTCAGCCCTTCAGCATTAGCACTGGGATTTTCCAAAATATGTCACCATCCCAGTACCTGACCATGAAAACAAAAATCTTGCCATCCAGCACTGGAGGTAAAAGGGGGCTGGGGGGCTGCAGGAACAGGAGCTGCAGGGACACTGAGAGTTCTGTCTGCAAGGCACCGGGAGAAGTCTCTAGAGAAGTTGAAAGGGGAGGGTTATCTACTTCTTGGAAGATCCTTTCATCTCAAGATCAAAAAAGTTTCACTCAGTTCCAGCCTCCTTCTCAGAAAGGTTCACTCTCTTAGTCCTTCCAACAGGGAAGACAAAAGTTTGGTCTTTCAGGAGTTTCCAATCCTATTTGAGGACACAGCAAAAATAATTTCTGACCATGAACCTTTTGAAATCGACTAAGAAACAGGCAAGGCACATGCATAGAGTCTCCCATGTTCAAGCTCATACGCAGAGCTCACCCCATACAAATAGTTGCTCACAAACACCTCTCATCTCAGCAGAGGAAGCGCGGTCTATTCATAGGAAAATAGCTGGGTCAGGCTTTCTGGGCTTTTTGTTTGTGCGCCGCGGGGGGCCGAATGGCGCTGAAGGGGCAGGCGCGCTGTCACGCCAGCCACCTACGGCATGCGGTGCCAGAGGCAGAGATGGGAGCGCTAATTAGAGGGTGTCAGCAGGCAAGGAGAGGAGGAGGGGGAAAAAAAAATAGCATGAAACTTTCCATGAAGATGGAAAGTAAAAGAGGGTGGGTGGGTTTCTGGGTGGGTTTCTCCGTTTTTATTTTTGGTGGGAATTCTCTGCTTTGGGACTGCACTTCCTTCAAATGGTGCTCTCTCCCTCATTCGGTAATTTACAGCCAAGAGCTGGGTTCATGGCCGTAGCCAGACCATCTTTTGGGTGCCTTCTCCGTGCTCCGGGCAGACATTTCAATCCGCTTTCATTCATACATCCTAATGACCCCTCTGCCACAGCTGATGGAGTTCTTACTCCAGGGTCTTCACGAAGGTCACCCCGCTTTGTGAAACTGATTTTACATAATCCAGCACTTCTAATCCTCCGAGGGGCCGTTTGCAGCTTTATGTGTTTCTTGGTCGAGACTTCTTATTAAAGTGGACCTAGCCCCTCACTCTGAACAGTTATTTTCGTAGACAGAGTAGGTATTGCCTTTTAAGGTTATTATTATGTTACTAAAAATTACAATAACTTCCAGTAACTAAGGATTTGAATGGTTCCAGCCATACACTTGCCATTTTTCTGGGTCTGATGCTGCCCTTTGTTTCCCTGCTTGTAGCTGGCATCTCTTCTAAGGAGGCCTTTCCCCACCCTGTCTGAGAAAGTTGGAAAATGCCTGGCATCCGAGTCTCACCCTAGACCAGTGAAATCTGAGCCTGTGGAGGGGGACACCCAGGCACTGGTTTTTTTGTAAGCTTCCGAGATGATGTCAATATGCAGGCAGGTTGAGAAACACAGGCTGTGTCCTCATCAGGTGACTCCTGGGCTTCAGGAACACCCGTGAGTGGGTCAGCTTGGTCCCATTCTCTTCTTCCTGGGACTAAAGGCCACCTCCTGCTTAATTAACCTCATCATGATCCTTAATCAGAGTGCCAGGGCTGGCACTAGGGTGGTGTGAGCTGGGGCACAAAATGTAAGGAGACACCTACTCTCAGGATCCCTACACACCTGTCTTGCTTTCTGGGGTGCTAACCAGTTGACCTTCACAGAATCTTGTACTTCACTGCCCTTGAAATGAACCATTTACTTACCTCTCTTGCCTCCCTCTAAGCCTCCCTATCCCAAATTTGGCAATCCTGTTTAGCCAATAGCATTCCAAGGAAACAAGACATCTTTCTACTTTGCCTTCAGAGCCAACACTAAGCCATAATTAAAAGCATTGTTTTCTTCCTTTGATAGATACAGTTTTTTTTAACCAAAATATTTTTTTCTGAGTAATCTGCCTCACCTTTTCCAATGCTAATACCTTCTCAAAAGAGTAAATTCCAAGATTCTTGTTTTATTTCTGAGAAAATGCCACCGTGGACTTCCCAGGGCTTTTGTACTAGATATTATACATTGACCCGGAAACCAGCTTTTAGGTGTGGAATTCTTCAGTGTTTATGATGCTTAAGTGACGTGACATAGTCTAGGTGGCTATTACAGATCCTAGACATCACAACAGACGTCAGTTTTCTTGCCTTTAATTCTAGTTGCCCACTGCACATACCTCCGCCGCAAAGTCCCACACCTACCTGAAATGAACGCACCTGATGTGCCCCTCATAGCCTTCCCTCTAGGTGACCTTCTTCTAAACCTTCATGTCACCCATCCCTATCCTGGTGATTCATCCTACTTTCTACCCCATTGCATCAGGCCAGAATCTTGCCATCCTCCCAGCCACTTACTCTCTAAGCAATCCAGTTCTAAGACCTTGGCATTCTGCCCCCTCAGCTCTTCATCTCATAGCCAACCCCAGGCAGCTCCTGACCTGCCACATTCTCTCATGCCTCTTTATCTTCGCTCACGTTGGCTCCCTTTCCGATGAGTTCTTCCAACTCATGTCGGACCAGTGCATGGTCCTCTTGATCGAGTTAGCGGGCACCTCCCACGGGACACCTGCTTTGAACCCTCCAGAGAGTGAACTCCCCATCTCTGAGTCCCCGTCGTCCCTGGTGGATGCCCCCACCATGGCTTTTATCATAATTACTGTAATTGTCTATGACATGAAACCCTGGGTTCCCTGAAGACAAGAGCCATTTCCAAGCTATCTCTGCAGCCCCAGGTTTTAACCCGGTGATGGACAGATAAGAGGTTCACAAGAGATTTCACTAAGTGAACTAGCATAGAGGTCATAAGAAGTAAAACTCTGGTGTTAAACTACCTGAAGTCAGACACTACCTGAAATCAGGACCACTGTTTCCTATTTGTGTGAATCCAAGCAAGTTACCTGAAGTCCCTGAGCTACAGTTTCCTAATCTGTAAGTTGATGTAATAATAGGACCTACGTCATGGAATAATTGTGAAGAGTTCCTGAGTTAATTACTCTAGTGCACCTTCTGACTCCGACCTTCTCAAATTCTATGAAAAGATTCCCTCTCCTCCCTCCCCTTAAATGCATACACAATGTGAATCAGGGACTAAGTATAATCTTGAGACCCCTGTAGCCCCTAATCCAGTATGGTGGTTAAGATCCACTATTTCATAGGATGTTTGCAAAGATGAGTGAGTGAATACAAGTAATGACTTATAGCAGTGCCTGATACATAGTAAGGGCTCAATAAACGTTAGCTAGTCTTTATTATTATTAACTATTACTATTACTATTGCCATTTCCCTCCCCAATTCCAACAGCTCTCCAGTATCAGCGTAATTCAGTCCAAAATCCGTAGCCCAAGGATCCGACTCATACGCCTGCATCTCCTTTGTAAGCAACATTCAGTTCCTTTGAAAATGCTGTTCCCTTGACTCAGTGATTCTTCGCCAATTCTGCTGTTTATCACTTGTGAGGATCCACTCATCCTTCAAGGCCTATCTCAAGTGTTAATTTCCTAATAAAACCTTTTTCGTATTTTCCAACTCCAGTACATATGAGCTGAGTGCTCTGTGAACTTTCTTTGCACTTATCATTTTCACCACTATGACTACTAGCATTTCGTGAGCCCTAAGTGTGTGCCAGGGTGCTTGGCAAGCCCGAAACGCATGTGCCATGTCATTTCACTGCAGGAGGAGGGGGCGTAAGTGGGGAAGGACTCAGAGGGGCCTGCGAGGCTGGGTGGTGGGCAGGGGGTGGCTGTGGCTGTGGTTCCACCTGCGTGTGAGCTTGGATTTGGCCTTGTTTACACACGGTGGCCTGGATATTCTTGCCTAGGTAGCAAATAGGACCATTTGTTTTTGTCTCGGAGGGCGGGAATTATGCCTTTACTCGTTGTCATAACACCTTTAGCATGGAAAAATAATGTTTTGCAGCTGATTCGTTTTCAAATGTAATGATGTATCATAGTTAATACATGTCAGTCACACTAAATCTTAACATTAGAGAGAACATAACACACTTTTCTTCTGATGATTCTCATATCTCTGTCCATGGGAAGATGCTCTACAAAACACAGAAGGGCAGGAACAGGTCTCCCCTTGATGACAGAAATCAGCTACTATTGTATTCCTTTGCATTTTTTATTTTGTTACACAGGGCAGGGTAAAAGCAGGTTCACAGTCATTTGTGTGGAAAATAACAACTAACAAATAACAACACAAGAATAAACTCTGTTTCACATACTCACAACTGTAAACTTACTCTTGCCCCACCCTGTACTCCTGATCAGTGCAAAATATGCTGCCTCTTCCTGCAACAAATCGTTTTGATTTATACGCGCAGCACAAGATTAAGCTGTGGATTGTCCAGCCCCATCAGTGGAGTAGTTTGGGAATCAGAGCATCTCCGAAGGACGTAGGGTCACCTACGGAGTTTCATGGCCCAGCCACCCAATGGAGACCATCTTACCTTTGGAGTCATTCCTAAGGCATGTTAGCCTGTGTGGACTGTTAAGCATGTCGACCCCCAGGTGCATTTATAGACCTTTCCTGGCGAGGCTGGTGGGCTGGGTGCCCACTGTTCCTATTTTGTGCTCTGGAAGGCTGACCCGAAATCGCTGGGTTTCTCTACCTTCGGATTCCTTGGGTTTGGCCAAGGAAACATTGATAAGAGAATGGAGGGAAGGAGAGACCGACTTGGGGTGTTTACTTCCTGTCCCCCGCTCCCCTGCAGTGGTGCCTTTGTCATCGTTTCCATGAGCTACCTCTCCACATGCCTCTCTCTGGCTGCACTGAACCCCTCCCCTCCTTTCCCTGCGGATGCCAGGGGTGGTAACCAGTCTTGTGGTCTCCTTTACCCTGATGACATCTTGGTAAATAGTTCCTGTACCAAACAGTCTTCAAATTCCTGAATTTAGGTATGCACCGGTTTCTCTAGATACTGCCTGAGAACCCACTGTGGCTGCATAGACCCGTTTCAAAGCAGCGAGGGGGTCTTCCCAAATCTGTAGAAAGCTCTCGTTGGAGGTCCTGCAAAAGCTCTCAAGGGAAGGTCCTGAGTGAGGGAGGAATTTTTTATACAGTCCCCACTGTTTCTTCCTAGAATTAGATACAGAGCAAAAATGCCAATGAATTCCAGGACGAATTCCACTTAAATCCATATTTACTTGAGAGGCTGCACATTCATTGCAGCAGGTTTTGAGCAGAAAATATTTGTCTAAAGTGAAAGCCTAGAAGTCAACAACATCCAATCAGAAAGCAGAAAACGTCATTTTTTTAGATTGGGGAAGATGGATGTAAAGTGGAAGATTCCGTTCTTAATTACGTGGCTGGGCCTTCCTGGACTCTTCGTCTAACCTGCGTAGGTGCAAAAATTACACAGCAATCTGGAAGCTTAAAAAAAAAAAAAAGAAAGAAAAGAAAAGAAAAAAATGGCAGTAATTAAACAACCAAAAAAAAAAAAAACTATATTCAAATAAAATTAAGGGTTTGACTTAAAGCCATGGGGGGCATCTCCTTTTGTTTCTCTTACGTAGCATTTAGAGGGGAGCGACACAAGAAGTGCTTTGTGGAAGTGTCTGAGCGTGACTGGGGGGGCGGCAGCCCAAGCAGACTGTGCTGGTCCGAAGTCCTCTGTGCGTCCAGCTCATCCACCTGCGACTTTTGGGTCCGTCCTGGTGCTTCATGGAGAAGCCCCGGAGGAGAGGCCCAGGGACCAGAAAGAAAGAAGAAACCCAGAGTTCAGTTGTTAGGTTTATCCATCATATCAAGAGGTTAAAGGAATTAGCCGTGACAAACGGAAGTTGTTACATGATGAAAAGAAGAGAAATATTTCAGATACAGCAGAAGAGCACCCATGCCTGTGCCCACCCATGCCTGTGCCCACCCATGTTAAGTAGACAGGGTGGGGCAGCAGTGGGCTCACAGTTGTGAGCAAGCAAAACCCAGTTTATTCTTGTGCCATCATTTATTAATTACTGTACTATTTTCCATACAAACAACTATACACCTTCTTCGTCCTGCCCTGTATATAGTGTCATTTAATATAGGCTAGCATTTTGCTTCCCTTTTAACGTAATAAAGTGTTTTGGACGTAGTCGGCACTTCTGGCATGGCCTCACGTGCCATCCTTTTCTCTGTCCCCCAGGGCGACCACGGATCTGACATTGGCTTACCTTCCCTGTGTTGTCACGCTGTGACCACACAGGCATGGATTCAGAAATCGTCCGCAGAGCAGGAGCCTTTTCTGTGCTTTTAAACCCAGGGAAATCATGCCCTACTCCACTGTGTTTTCAAGAATCATCCGTGGGGATACATGTTCCTCCAGATCCCTGATTCCTTTATGGGAGTGTAGACCACGGTTTATGTCTCTGTTTCTTATTGATAAATATTTAGAAAGTTTCTATCTCTTTTTACCATTACACACAATGTTTTGATGAGCCTCCTTGTAAACAGCGTCTTGTGAACATCTTGTGAGGGTTTCTCTAGGGTATATACTTGGGGGAAATGTTGGGCTCTGTGTCAGGTACAACAGAAGCTTCCCTGCCCAGTCCAGATGCTCCCTGGGGTGACTGAACGGCTTACAGCTTACACGCAGGACCGGAGACTCTTTGTTTCCCCTCCCCGCCCCGTCCTTGTCCCTATTTTATAGGATCAAACTTTTTAAATGTTGTTAATCTAATGGTGGCTTTGGATTTGCATTTCTCTAATTATAATACTACTGAGGTTCAGTTTCCTCTATAACGTTTATTGGTACTTCAAGGTTTCTTTTTTTAAGTGATGTTTTCACCTCCTCGTGCCCCTTTTCCTTTTGGATTGTTTGCCTTCTCCTGACTGATTTGTACAGCTTCTTTATGCTCAACCCTCCACCCGTGGAAGTTAAAAGCATCAGACAGTTGTTTCAGTGAGAAGTTCCAGGCTCGGTGCACCAAGCAGCAAGCATAGCATAGACCCAATCCCTGCAGGGTTGGCTCTTGGCTTTGCCAAAGGGAACAAGCAAACTGTTATGCTACACATTGAGGTGTGCATGGTGGTAAAGCAAGGCACAGTGCTTTGTGGACTTAGGGCCTGAGTTCCTGGGGGGAAGGCTCCTGGGGGCAGACCCAAAGCACGGAATGCGGAATCTACTGGAGATAAAGTCAGAGCTCCGACGGCCATGGGAAGCCTGGGAATTCACAGAAGGGCAGAAGCAGAGGGGTTCCTAGAGAATGTGAGTAGTGAGAAGTGACGTGGCCTCTGTGGTGGGCAGAATGAGTAACTATTGGGATCGTGTCTAATGGCTTCTGGGTCCCAGAGAAGAGGGCACCCTGGTTCCTGTCAGTCCGGTGTCATGGCGCCCCAAGGTGGGTGGGCGGAGAGGAGAGAAACCGAAAGGGATTTGAGATAGAAAAACCTCACAGTCAGCTGCTGTCCCCGCTGTCGGAGTCACTGATGACTTTGCAGGGATTAGCCAGTGAGGAGGGCCGAATGCCCCCAGCCGGGCTGTCCCCACTGCACAGCGTGATGACAAAGAGGGGCGGGGGGCTGGGGCTCTGATCTGTCAGCAAACTGTGATTTGACTTCAGACCGTCAAGCTTTCTTTCATGCTGCCTCCGGCCCACAACCAGCAAACACCAAAACTGAATGGTTCGCATTTCCCCTTCTTTGCTTTGCCTTCCTAGCCACATGGTAGAGGTTGCATGAACGGCAAAAATGACGCTCCGCTAGGTGGAGGCAGGTGAAAGGAATTCCTGTGCAGAGATGACTGGCCATTGAATGAAGGGTTGATGATAATCGAACATTATTGATCCTGTCTTCCGCTCTGGAGTGCAGCGACCTGTGTTATCACCCAAGAGGGTAGGTAAAGGCTGAAAAGCAGTCAAATGCTAAATCCCTCAGATCACACATCTCCTAGGTTTCTAACTATTTCAGGTCCAAATAAATAAACCCTGTCTCACAAATCAGCCAAGCAAGGGAACTGAATCAACCCCAGGGTCTTGGGCACAACTGGCTACGTTAGAGAAAGAATTAGGAAACACTCCTGCCCTTACTGCTTAAGCTAAATGCAGCCTTTCCTTGTAAAGCCAGACACCAGTATTTGTTGTTGTCTTGTCTTCTTGCTAGTACACGGAAGAGGTGGCGTTCTCACTGGAATGCAGACCGCATCGCAGTGAAATGTGCGGGAAGGCTTACTGCAAGCCTAAGTGTGCTAGCACAGAGGTACGTGAACTAGTCATGCAGTATTGACTAATTCTGAAGACTTATTTCCTTTGTTCTGCGTCATTCAGCCAAGTCTGTATCCTCTAACTTCCGCCCTCATGATCCATCAGAACCAATTCCATATGTCCTCAAAGCAGATTTGCAAAACAAAGGCAGATCAGAAAATTCCCAGATTTCTTTTTGGCAAGATCAAGAGCCAAGCAAAGTTGCCAGAGACTCTCAAAAAAAAAAAAAAATTAAAAAATCAACAAACAAGATAGAATTAAATCAGTGGAGTGTTACAGAATGCTGGGGAGTGAATTAGCATGTTCCAGGATACCTCCCTCCTCTTCCAACACTTAGGAACAAGAGACAGACACACTCTCGGGTGAACATGAAATTTCAAACAAAGCAAATGACTAGTGTACCCTTGACATTCATCTTTTCGGTCCCATTAAAGGGTTTTTCATAAGAGTAGATTGTTGGGTTTCCGGAAACGAACTGACAATCATCACTCCGTAAGTTCCTTTTCTAAGTGTATCATTTCCTTGTGCAGTCTCTGGAATTTCTACTTCAGTGTGATTTTTAAGCAAGATTTACTTTCACACAAGGCTAGGCTCCAAATTAAAGTAGGCTCTTAAGCACTAGCCCACTGTGAATACTCTCTATCCATTTCATGAGGAACCCAACTTCCTCTTATGTTTCCAATTTACTTATGCTTCTAAGCAAAAGAAAAAAAAAGGAAAAAGAAAAGTGTATGTTTTAGATTTTTATCTAAAATTTCCCCATCTTGTGCCCAATCATATCCTGACCACCTAGTTATCCGTGTACTTGCAAAATGTTTCTTCTTAAAAAAAAAAATGTTTCCACTTTCTCCAGAGCCCCATAAGGAATCTTATTTTCTTGGGTAAAATGCCCCGAGGGTGTGAGGAGACTGAGGCTGTCAGATCACTGCCAGGGAGAAAGCTGGGTCTCTGTTGCCCAGGTGTTCATAGGACCAGTCTCCTGGCCTTCCTCAGTGGTTCTCTGGCTGCCCTTTTGAAGCCCCTGGGGAATTCTGAAAAATGCATGATACAGCAGGTCCTTGAATAATGTAGTTTCATTCAGCATCATTTCATTATGACGTTGATGAGATGCTGAAGGAACTGAACTCTTGTTATATTATTAGCCTATGGTCAGATCAGTGTCCTCAGTACGTTATTTCGGTGCAGTTCCAAGAACCTATCCACAACATTAAATGAAGATTCAAGTTTTGAGGTAGAAGGTACAGCAGTTCAGACTCACTGGAATAGAGACTATAAACAGCTTTATGACGGTTCAGGTTAGGCTTTGCCATCAAGTGAATTAAGAAGAAAAATTGGGGGGCTTTCAGAGCTTTTTGCATCTCAGCATGTCGAGTACGTGATGATGGACAGTGTTCTACTCTTGAACCAAAAGGAGGTCAGGAATAAAGTCAGAAGAAAGGAGAGTGGTTATAATTGCAAAAACATCCAAAATTTCTTTGAGACAAAGATGATTATTATGAAAAAGCCAGAGTCATTTTTAAAAGTATTTGTTCCACATGCTGGATAAACATGCATAAGAAAGTGCATTTTTAGTCAGTAAGAAAAGCCCATCAACCTAACTGAAAAATGGGCAACCAGGCAAGCCACAGATAAAAAGATTTGCAAACATCATTGGAACACGGTTCTCAGTTTCATATTTAGTTAAATAAGACTGAATGTGAAAAACAGTCAGATCGTCAAGGATTACCCCGTTTGGTGACTCTGTTTTCAGGAATTTGCCCTGTAACTGCACTAATGCAGACGCAAGAAAATAGTATTGGACTGGCCAAAAGGTCCGTATGCTTTTTCCAGTACAATGGCTGTAGTAGCGCTTAGCTGTCTTTAACTTCATTCTCAACAATTTTGTTAGATTGCATTGTGACGGCTGTCATAGCAGTGCGCATTTTTAAAAAAACTTATCAAAATTGGTGAATTTTTGTGCAGCCATTTTAAGATTGAAGACAGAAGAAGATACACATTTTTGGTGTATTATGCTTTGTTATTTCAAGAAAGGTAAAAACTGAAATGCAAAAATATATTTGAGCAGTGTATGGAGCAGGGGCTGTGACAGATCAAATGTGTCAAAAGAGGTCTGCAAAGTTTCTTGGTCCTACTGACATTTTGGCCAAATAACTCTTTGCCGTGGGGCTGTCTCGTGCACTGGGAGATGTTCAGCCGCTCCCCTGGGCTCTGCCCACTAGAAGCCGACAGCAGGAGAGAGCCGACATACTCAAATATCCACATCAATGAAGTTATTGATGAAAATGAAAAAATGTCTTTGATTTTATGGAAAACAACTAAATGGATTTTTTGGCCAACTCAAAATAAGGATTTTCACTGCCTTGTCATTTTCAATAGATTAAGAAATGGAAGCAACCTAATTGTCCTTCAGTAGAAGAATAGTTAAATAAATCAAATGCGCCCACAGGCCAAAGAATTTGGACGACAAAACTCGACGAAGCTCCAGGTGCCAACAGGGCAGGCTGCCCACTGTGCCTGGGTGAGTTGCAGAGCGGGGCGTGGGGCGTGATTACAAACACGCGTGTGTTGGTACAAGCACAGAAAGTCCCTGGGATGACGTGTGACACTTTCCGACAGCGGTTACCCTGCTGAAGGTGAACACGGAGGAAGGGAGTGTTTGCTCCAGTTCTCTGTGTTCGATTTATCTACAGCAAGCAGGTATACATTCAGTAACATACCACTGAAAACTTAAAAATCTGTGCACCTTTTTGGCAGACCAAAGACAGCCACGCTCCCGTCTTATTCTGGCTGACTCTCTGCTGGGCATAGATGGCGGTGGGGTTCAAGGGATAGGGCATGCGATTCTTTTGCGAAGGCATCTTATTTGCAATGGACGCCTTATCTGTTGGCAAGAATGCCTTATCTTATCACCTTTTCTACAGTTTTAAATTTTTAAAAAAATTTTTGATTACAGTTTACATTCGATATTATTCTGTACTAGTTTTAGATGTACAGCATAGTGGTTAGACAGTCATGTATGTTACCGAGTAGTCTCCCCTCACCCCGATATTTGAAGCACCCACCTGGCCCATACATAAGTATCGTGATGTTATTGACTATATTCCCTATGCTGTAATTTACATCTCTGTGATGATTCTGTAACTACCACTCTGTACGTCTTAATCCCTTCACCTTTTCCACCTGGCCCTATATCCGCTTTTGGCAATCACCTTAGTGAGGTCAAGCCTGTCCACAAAGGGTCCCAGGCTGAGAACACAGGGCCCACCCAAAAGGAACTTCATGGGTACAAATTTCCTTGGCAGAGGAACGCTCTTCCGCTCACTCCTGTAACACGCTCTGTGCTATCCTGTGTGTCAGAGAACAGAGGGAGGCCATGGACAGGAGAGTTGTGTGAGTGACCAGGAGGCCGTATGCACGCCCAGCCCTGGGGGGGCACCAGAGTCGGTGCCTGTGGGCCCTTAACTGCCTCACTAGCTTCTCGGTGCACACATGTTGTGCTGACCCACTCAAGCCAGGCTGCCCCACTCTTCTGGAGGCATACACCGCTGCCTATGAGGACACGATGAGTATTTGGGAAGTCAAAATCGGGAACACCAGAAAGGGGGAAATGAGGAGCCAGCTCTGAGCCCTGTTCAGTTTTGTTCCAGTGACGGAGTGGGAGAAAAAGAGCCGGTGGGGGGGAGTACTCAGAGTGCCAGGCTGTCTCCCCACAACCCAACAGCATTGCCACAAAGATGCAGAACACACTTTGAACCAAAACACTGTTGGTTCCCTGATCAACCGGGGCCTGGGTCCAAAGAGAGCCAGTGGGGTGGACGCTGTGCATGAAACCTGAGAGGAGACCCAGTTCCACGAGGACAGCAGCTCGTTTTCCTGTCCCATCAGGCATGGGGTGGCATGGGGTGGCCAGAGTCTTGAAGGTACAAATTTGGGGGCTATAGAGAATTCCCTGTCATTCTCTCTAATTTTACATCTTTTTTTGTTGTTCAGGCTACTCAAACCCATTTTAAGCTTTAGCATGCAAGTCAGGTTTCTTATTAGTAGCAAGTCGCACTGTTGACAAATTAATTAATGAATCACCAGGGGGCTCTCCCCTGACAGTAAATGCCAGGAGGTTTTTCATCACTGTGATTTGCATCTCTGGCTTCCTGGTGACCCATCTGATTTACAGTGACTTCTCATGACTCCAACTTTAGCATATTTATTTAGGAACTTCGCTTTAGTCTCCTCCTGACCAGGCACAGGGCCGGGTGTGCTGCATGTTTTGGTTTTGCTAACCCAGCAGTCATTTCTGAGATCCATACAAATGAAAAACATAGCCAGACGACAAGAAACCCCTCATCACTCTAATGTATGTACTGAGGCTCTCCTCCCCGCACCTCCCTCCCCGTCTCCCTCCGCCCCAAACTCCCTCAAGTCCTCTGGGCCCCATCCTCGAGCTGGAGCATCCAGCCTGCTGCAGCCCACTTAACGGGCGGCAGGAAATTTGTTTTACAAGGCTGGTTTTAACCCAACTACCTGCTGTGCAGTGCATTGCTACTGTTTGTGAAATGAATGATGGGAAAGGCAAGTCTGTGATTTCATTTGTTCAGACCGATTACTCACACGTTGCACACGGTATCATTTGCTTGTCACTTAATGACTGACCAGCCTGCCTGAATCATTAGTGCCGCAGCACAGTGAAAGGAAGACCTCGGCATAATGAGGCGCTGAAGGAAGTGGTGTGCTGTTTTACCTAAAAGAAATGGTGTGCAGAAATCCAGCACAGCTGCAGGTGTTCTGATGACAATGTGGGAAGCAGTTAGCTTCCAATTTAGCAGAAAATTAAGAGCGAAAAAACTGTTATTTGTGAGAGAAGATCCTCATGGCAGGCAATCATCCTTGCTCTGTACCCACAAGATGAGCATTCAGCTGTCTTTGTCGTGACTTAAAACAATTGGTATCTTGGGCTGCATTCAACACCAGATTGGTGCTTATTATCTGCAGTTTATTCTTTCTTGGGATATTTTGTTTTTTTTCCCCCCCCTATTTTATGGTTAATTTGCTTGCTTGAATATAAAGCCATTTAAGCTGAAAAATCTGGATTGTGGCTCATCATTGTGCCAGGGCTCTGAGCTGTACGATACAAGATAATTGGCAATTTTCAAATTCATAATCCATTTTGTTTCGCGAGTCTCCCCCACCCCCTTGTCCCTTCTGCTAGCTCCTCTGCCCCATTCTTTGGCATAAACTTTGAAATTGGTAACAGAGGGAACATCGGGGGATGTAGGTTCCCCCAGTTAAGATGTCAGACTCCTGGGACTCACCTTAGCAGATATTCAAGTACAAGAGTCCGTGATACAAACCTGTGCACCTCCAGGAGGGCAGTCTCACGGCCGAACAGATGCTTTCCTGGGGAACCATTTCCTTCCACTTGGAGGCAAAGCCCCGAGTCCTGTTGGTAGTTCTGCAGAGGGAGCGTTGTTGAGGGCTTGCTGTCTGAGGTCAGAGAGAGAACTCTGACATTCTGTAACCCTGCTGCCGGTTTCCAGGGCCTAAATCTCACACAGCTTATTATGTTTCTGTCACCTCTTGCCATGTCAGTCAGGGTGATGACAAAGTTCTCTAAAGCTCTGTCTGCCAGTTAGGTAGCACTGACATAGCATCTTAATAATCCCTGTCACTTCTCACTGTGTCAGTCAAGATGATAACAGACAAAATAGTCCCACTCTATGTCCACTGATGTCCTCTTTCCATTTTGAGCCTGTCTAGCCCCTAGGATCTACTCCTGTACTCCTGATAGTGTGATCCTTCTTGTTTCATTCTTCGCTGTTTTCCTGATGGAACAATGCCATCACTGCGTTCACGCACATCAGTCCAGTCATTTCGGAGCAGCGACATTTCCCTCAGGATGTTTCTTCAGAGATGAGGTGGCCTTGGCCCTGGGAGTCTGTCCTACTGTGACCGCAGGGTGATGGAAGCCCTCCATGTGTGACTCCTGCATGGGATCTGAATGGGTGACAGGCAGCACTGTGTTGAGCAGACCCGCCACGCTGTGCACAGCAGTCCTGCTACCTCAGCTGACCAGAACTGGGCTGAGGTCCTCTCTCGTTACGAGGATGTGCTTTTCAATGATGGTTTTTATCCTTCCAAGGGCCAGGCCTTTTCACCTTGAAAGCAGGACAGTGCCGCCCTTGCCACTTTCCTTGTGGATCATGGTGCAGTCTCTTTTCCCATGCTGTCACTCTGATGTCTCCATGGACATACCTGCTAATAACAGCAGTTCCAAAGTTAGAGCATGTTTCCCCATTTTGAAGTAATTTTCTTTTAATTTTTTTTTAGTGATTGATTTGAGAGAGAGAGAAGGAGGGAGGAAGGGGTGATAGAGAGAGAGAAACATCAGTCTGTTGTTCCACTTATCTGTGCACTCATTGGTTGGTTCTCGCATGGGCCCTGACTGGGGATCAAACCTGCAACCTTGGCACATGGGAACAGTGATCTAACCACTGAGCCACCTGGCCGAGGCAATTTTGCAATAATTTTCCTCCTGAATTATAATGTTATTCTTCATGTGCACTTGTGGAAATTCAAGGAAGGAGAATGCAAAAATAAAGGAGAAGAAGAAGAAAAATGGAAAGCACAAATATGGTGACCAGTCATAGACCAAATAAGAAACAAAGTGGTGGACGGAGGTGGAAAACAACCGGTGACAGGAGAGGAAAGGGTTTCCCCCCTCAGACTCTGGGCTGTTTCTCTGTCACTTCTCTATGTTCTGGCTTTCACCTTCCTCCCTGACTCAGACACTCAAACGCCCTTTCGCCGTAGCTGGGTTTATTTTTCTGAACGCAGGCAGGCCTGAATTTCCAGCTGCGGCCCAGCTTTCTGTGGCGTGACTTGGATTCCCGAGCAGTCCCCTCTTGTGTGCAGACTTTCATTTGACTCCTTCCTCCAGCACAGGTACTCTGTTGTCGCCAGCTGGCCTGAGAAAATACTCAGCCAGGCTCTGTTGTAGTGTCCACTAACAGTCGCTCAGTCTTCTGTCCTGCCACTTTGGTGTATAATATTTTCATTTTCTCTCTGTTCATTTCCAATACTCCTGTCAGCTCTCAGCACCTACGTTGTTAGGCTTCTCCTCTGGTTGAACAGCCATCAGCAATGAAGGATCCTTTGTGAGGCTGAGGGAGAAGGAATCTCGTGTTCTCACCACACTGGCTGGCCCGCCAAAGCGGGGGGATTTATGGCTTGTCACACAGATAGCCTGGAGGATGCTGGGTCCCCATTCGTCACACAAGTTCCATTGCTCACCAGGCACGGGCTTGTAAACTTAGTTCTGAAAATGTGAGAGGATTATCCTTGCTCATAAAATACAGAATTTGCTTAGCTGCTTTAGAAGATGTAAGGTTCTCCGGAGTAAAGGCAGACAAGAAGCCTTGTCAACACGGTGCATTGAGGGAGCTGTAATGTTGCTTTGTGGGCAATTCCACACCATGGACTACAGTCGTGGGTAAAGGCATCTACTTCTTTTTGAGGATTTTTGGTTCAATCTGCCTAAGTGTCCTAAAGGGTAAAGACACTTCAATGCATAAGACAATTTGAGAAGAATTTGAAACTCCAGTAGCTCTTTCCCTTTTATGAAGCTCCTAAGGAATTTTAGATTCTAAACAGAAAACACAAAGACCCAGTCTAAGGACAGAATCTCGGTATTCAGTGAGTTCAGCCACAACTTCTTAAATACTGTTTACTGAGTCTCACAGTGAACCTGGGTTTGTACCCTACCCAGACCCAACCCAACTCCTGCAAACTAGGTTGGCCATGACGTTTATAACGGACTCCAAATATGACTATACCTTTGTAAAACCATTAACCAACCCCAAACCCTTATTAAATCTAGATTCTTCAAAAAACACACTCTTTTGGGATAGCAATACAATAGAAACCCTTGTCAGAGGAGGCAGCTCTATCTTCTACTAACCTTAGGGCCCACCCGGGAAGGCTGACTCACCATCCATCTCTCCCCAAAGACTCCTTGGCAACAGTGACTATGTCTCATTGGGACTTGTATCCCACGCACCTATATTGGTGACTGGTACTTAGTAGGTGCTCAGTAAACCAGTGTTTGAATAAATGCATGAGGTTTTTTGACCATTTATTTTTTCTTCATTCTCAATGGATAAGGAAATTTTTGATCAGTTCATTCAAAGCAATCAGTAAAATAAAATTTTTAAAGGATAGGGTAGATATTTCTGGTGGGATGTAATATGTAGAGTAAGTATGAGACTTCTGTTGAGTAAGTAGAAAAATGTAGAGTTAAAGGAGATTTATAAAAGTGGATATTACAACTTCTCGTCCAGATGGAGGCATAGGTAGACGTGGCTTGTCTCCTCCTACAAACACAGCCTAAATTACAACTAGTCTACAAAACAACTATCACCCAGAATCATCAGAAAATTGAGCTGTATAGAAGTTTGACAACCAAGGAATTAAAGAAGCCACATTTATCCAGACGGGTAGGAGAAGTGGAGATGCAGAGACATGGGCGGGGAGGCACAGAGGTGGGGAGATGCGGAGACATAGGATGGACAATCCCACAGCCACCTGTGGTAGATATAAATCTGGAGGGAAACCTTAGGATTGAAGAAACCCAGCCGCACACCAGACCACCAAGCTCAGGGTTCCAGTGCCAGAAAGATAAGTCCCCATAACTTCTGGCTGTAGAAACCAGTGAGGGTTGGGATGGTGGAAAAACTGAGATTCTCAGGAGTCTCCTCTTAAAGGGCCCATGACAGACTTAGGACTTAGGCAGACTCACCCACTCTGGGTTCCAGCATGGGGGCAAAAGCTGAAAGGGCACCACTGGCATATAGGGAGAAACTGAAGTGTCTGGCATCAGAAAGTGTGCTAGAGGACAGCCTCCTCCTGGATAAAACTCCAGAGGACAGGCAGTAGCATTGTCCCTTTTCTGAGCCCTGCCCCACACAGAGCCACAGAGTGGTGGCACTATATCCAAAACTCCATCAACTTGGTTCACATGATTTGCCCTTCCTTGGCAACTACCTAAGGCTCTGCCCCATCCAACTTACCAGTGTGTTTTTATACAATAGGCCACACTACTAAGACAGGGAGTCAACACAGCTCTACCTGATACATAGAAACAAACAGAGGGAGGCTGCCAAAATGAGGAGACAAAGACTCATGGCCCAAATGAAAGAACACAACAAAACTCCAGAAAAAAAAACAACTAAAAAAAATGGAAATAAGCAATCTAACAGATGTAGAGTTCAAAACACTGTTTATTAGGGTGTTCAATGAACTCATTGGGTACTTCAACAGCATAAAAAAGACCCAAATAGAAATGAAGATTACACTAAGTGAAATAAAAATTTATAGGGAACCAACAGTGAAGTGGATGAAGCAGAGAATCAAATTGATGACTTGGAACATAGAGAAGAAAAAAAAACATTTAATCAGAAAAGCAAGAATAATAAAGAATCCAAAAAAACAAGGATAGGCTAAGGAGTTTCTGGGACAACTTCAAACATATGATTTGAATCATAGAGGTGCCAGAAGGAGAAGAGAAAGCGCAAGAAATTGAAAACTTATTTGAAAAAATAACAAGAGAAAACTTTCCTAATCTGGTGAAGGAAATATACATGCAAGTCCAGGAAGCATAGAGAATCCCAAACAAGATGGACTCAAAGAGGACCACACCAAGACACATCATAATTAAAATGCCAAAGGTTAAATATAAAGAGAAAATCTTAAAAGCAACAAGAGAAAAGCAGAGAGTTACCTGCAAAGGAGTTCCCATAAGACTGTCAGCTGATTTCTCAAAAGAAACTTTGCAGGCAAGAAGGGACTGGCAAGAAGTACTCAAAGAGATGAAAAGCAAGGACCTACTACCTAGATGACTGTATCCAGAAAAGATTTCATTTAGAATGGAAGGGCAGATAAAGTGCTTCCCAGACAAGGTAAAGCTAAAGGAGTTCATCATCACCAAGCCATTATTACATGAAATGTTAAAAAGACTTATTTAAGAAAAAGAAGATCAAAACTACGAACATTAAAATGGTAATAAGTTCACAACTATCAGCAATTGAACCTAAAAAACAAACTAAGCAAACAAGCAGAACAGAAACAATCATAGATGTGGAGATCATTTGGAGGGCTATCAGTTGGGAGGGGGAAGGGGAAGAATGGGGGAAAAGGTTCAGGGATTAAGAAGTACAAATTGTTAGGTACAGAGTAGACAGGGGGGATGTTAAGAACAGTATAGGAAATGGAGTAGCCAAAGAACTTACATGCATGACCCATGGATTTGAACAAGGTGTGGGGATTGCCTGAGGGAGTGGGGAGCGCTGGGTGGAGGGGGGCAAAGGGGGAAAAATTGGGACAGATGTAATAGCAAAATCAATAAAATATATTTTTAAAGGAGGAAATTATGGGCAGTTTTCAGGTGTAGCCTTGTGCTGTGGATGAAACAGATGATAGGTACAGAGAGGGAAAAGGAAGAAGACACAACTGACTGAGCCAAACGATCATCCTCTTCTGCAGTGCGAAGAAAGAAGCGGATGTTAGCCCCTGAAAGCGGAGCATTTCGGGACCAGCCCTCAACGAACCTGAGTCAGGCAAGGCTTTCCTTTTCTGCTTCTCTCTCTGTGTCATGTCTTCACTTTCGGTAGACCGTGTCTTTGGGCTGCTACGTCCTTCTGTCGCAGAGGAAACGGCAGGGCGGTTCACCAGTTCTTGCCAAGCCAGGGCCACAGAAGGAAGTTCTGCATTGTCACTGGAAATTCCGCAGTGTGAATTGGACAAGGCGCTGGGGATATAGAAACAGAGAGAACTGTTCTATGTGACAATCAAGAACCTCCTCGTGCCCCATATTGACTCTATTTGACAACTGAATATTCTGTTTTTGAGCAGTTCACCCATTATTAACATCTTACGTTAGTCTGGCACGTTTGTTACAATGGACGAACTAATGTTGATACAGTACTCTAAACTAAAGTCCTTTTAGCTTACTGAGACTTCCTTCGTTTTTACCCAATATCCTGGCTCTGTTCTAGAATCCTCTCCAGGTTACTCTATTACAAGTAGTCATCGTATTTCCTTAAGCTCCTCTTGGCTGTGACTGTTTTTCAGGCTTTCCTTTTCTTGATGACCTTGACAGTTTTGAGAGTCTGGTTGAGTGTCTTGTAGAATGCCCCTCTGATGGGATTTGTCGGATGTTTGTCTCAGGAGTAGACTAGGGCTATGTGTTTTGAGGAGGACCACAGAGGTAAAGTGCCACTTTCACCACAAGAGTACAGTCTTATCACTGTTGATGTTGACCTTGGTCACCTGGCTGAGGCAGTGGGTGTCACTTTGCTCCACTGTAAAGTCTCACTTTCCCCCTCTCTATACTGTACTCTCTGGAAGACAGTCGCTAATGTGCAGCCCACACTTAAGAAGTACTGTGTCATGTCCCACCTCCTTGAGGGCAGAGTTTCTACATAAGTTATTTGAAATTCAGCATGGGATATTGGCTTTTCTCCATCATTTACTTATTGGGTCAAAAATTTATATCAGCATGGATTCACAGATATTTATTCTATATTTGGGCTCATAATCAAATAATTCTTTCTTTAGTTCGTTGCTGAAATTTTTCCAGCTTTGGCACTGGAAATATTTTCTGTTGGCTCCTGTGTCCCTTTGACATACCAGCCGCCTCCCCCCTCCCCCGCCCACCATGGTTATATTGTTTGTTTTTTAAATCATCTCTTACTTTCTGGTATTACAGAATGCTCCAGACTCACCTCACATATTTCCTGCTTGAGTCCTAGCAATAGCCATGTCTCCAAGGATCCCTGGTGACTTTTATTGATGAATGGCATTAGAAACCAGGATCTGAGTGCTTGGTGCACTTGGTGCTACTGGGTTGCTGTTGCTTCTAGGCTCTCTCAGCAGACAAAGCAGGAAAATATATGTATAGTAACCTGTGCATAGACACGTGTCTACAAATATTTTCTATATCTAACCAGCTGTATCTATACTAAGCTAAATATGAGTTCACTCTCGTCCCCAAGTCTAACCTGTTACCATATGGATCGTTCTCGTCTCTTCTCCTTGCTTATCTATAAATTCTCACTTCAACAGGAGGAAATTGGCTCCCTCCATAATAGATGTTTAAGCCAGTCTAAAAACTGGAAGAAGAGAAAAGCTGTATGCACGTAAGGAATGGGGCTTAATAGTTCTCCCGCTACAGAAAACTGGTTCTGCCCGTCCTGAACCTACCCAGGGAAGTGAAAAACACAGTGACTGAATTGTCATAAGATTGCAAAGAGCCCAGAAGAGTACATGTAATCATTCTACTTTAATATGCAAACTACACACACAAACAGTTTTGATATAAGATAAGAAAACTGAAACATATATGTATATATTTGTATGTATCTCCTATTTACAAAAGAAGAAATGTATAAAACTAGTAAGCCTAAACATTTACAAACAAATTAGACAAATACTCAGTTAAATTAAAATTAAAACACTTGCTATTGTTTTTACCCTAAGTAATATGTATGGTGAGTACGCGGTGAGCTGGGCATTCTCCTACACCACCGATAGTCATGTAAGTTGTTACCACTCTCCCAGAAATCAGGCTGGCCATGAGAATCCAGAGTCTTGATAAATGTTCCTTTGGCTCAATACTTCCTCTTCTAGAAGTCTTTTCTAGAAATTAACACTCTAGAAAGACAGACAAATGGTTTTGTTCAGAGATGTTTACCGCAGGATTATATAAAACCGTAAAAGATGAAAAAACTACACCAGTGACTAAAAGGACAGTTAACAATTTATGGCAGCTCCATATAAACACTTGCAACCATTGAAAATAATGTGCATAAAGAGTTTTGAATAGCCTTGGCTGGTGTGGCTCAGCGGATTGAGCGCCAGCCTGCTAACCGAAAGGTCTCCAGTTCGATTCCCCATCAGGGCACATGCTTGGGTTGCAGACCAAGTCCCTGGTTGCGGGTTGTGTGAGAGGCAGCTCATCATTGTATCTCTCTCACGTTGACATTTCCCTCCCTTTCTTTCTCCCTCCCTTCCCCTCTCTCTACAAATAAATAAGTAAGTAATAAAATCTTTTTTTTTTAAGTTTTGAATAATATGGAGAAAGGATAATATCAAAACAGTTAAGTGAAAAAAATCAGGAATCAAAATTGTTTTATGGTATGGTCTTCCCTAGGTTAAAAAGTATATAGTACAATTTCATAATATCTAGCAAAACCTTTAAATGCATATATTCTCCAGGAATTCATCCCACAGACATGCTGGCTTGAGTACCAAATGCACCTGGGCAAGGATACGGATTCCAGCATTGTTTATAATGGGGAAGATTAGCAGCAACTTAAATGTTCATCAAAGAGGGCTGGCCAAGTAAATCACAGTGCCCCCAGGTGCTGAGGCAGTTCTCCAGGGTTATAGGTGACCTCAGAGATTCAGTGTGTAGTGAGAAAAGCAAATATAATATTTTTCTTATTTTTTCAAGATAAAATATTTACATAATTTTTATACTCATAAGCTGGAGCCTAAGGATGCAAAAAAGACAAAAAAAATTAGTAAGAGAAGTTTTCTCGGCTGAGAGTCAGAGGTGCAAAAGAGAATTTTCACTTTTTCGACCTTTGCGTATTTTGAACATATTGCTTAAGTCATGAGTTACCTTTTAAAATAAAATAATGTTTTAATTTTAAATAAAAGAACTGGAATATCTAGTATGTAATTATAAATTGTTTGCTGTATGCTGCAGGCTTGTAAAAACTTCTTAATCTCTGGCAAACACGCAAGTCAAGGCTTCCTCGAGGCCCCTCTGGGGTGAAGGGTGTCACGTCTAGGCTGAAGCAATTAAGAAAGGGACAGCAGTTCAGGAAAGTAAAGGCATTCTAAAACTCAACTGAAGTCACAGAAAAAGATCAAAGAGCCAAGGGTGACTATCAAAGTGTAAGCCCCTCCACTCCCAGAATTACAGATACCTTGGGGAGGGCACCAGAATTCACACAAGGCAGAGGAAGTAGCTGGAAGGGCCACTGAGCTCACTTTATGCAGAAGGGTGGGGGCTCCACCTGGCAGGGAGTCTGCGTTTCAATGTCAAAACTGCCGACACCTCAACGGACAGGATGTCAGGGAAAACCAGCCGGATTATTAGCAATTTTAAGGAAAATAAAACAATACATTAAGCTGGGTTCCAAGTTTTTCTTAAAATTCCAGGCAAAGTTTGAGACCGATTCTTTCATGGCAATTTGTTAATGCTTTCTTTGGAAGCTGGGATGAATTCCTTATATGGATGAATTCCTCATATGGATGAATTCCTGGATCATATTAACGTACCAGCCTGACAGGAGTCTCACAAAGTCTCATAATCCCATTAGACTCTTAGCTGGAATACTGTCATCTCTAGTAATTAAAAACAAACACAAAACACTTTTGGGTAAACTTCCAGACCAAAGATTTAGCATGAATAGTCTCTTGGAAGATAGAAAGAAAAAAAACCACACAACTGGTTGCTTACGGGAACAATTACTTTTAAAATTTGTGATTTTGAGAAAATTTCCTCCAAACAACAACACTTTGCAATGGGATCTAAAGCCCACCAAACAGTGAGCAATCACATGCCTTTGGAATTTCCATCCAGGGGACAGGAGGCAGATGACCTTTCCACCGATCTCCGTGGTCTTCTGCGGAGCCGCTGACAGCCGCGCAACTGTCGGAGCGTCACAGTTCCCTGCAAGTTGTGTCGGCCGCCCCTGCGGGTGTGGGTCCGTGCGCAGGCGCTGTTACATTACCACGTCTCTCAGCAGCGCGCAGTGCTCTGTTGTGCGTAAGGTTCTGAAACTGTCAGAAGCTCACATCTGTAACTGCTACAGAGAAAAGATTCAAAGGCAAAAAGGCCCGCGGTTTCCACGGGAAAAACAAGTTCGTTTGCAGTTCAGTTACGTCTGAGCTGATAAACAGCAAGTATAATTTGTGTACTATTACTATTTCCTACCCCAGACAGGTTTTATGGTCTTCCACAATTATCTGAAATGTATTTTACAAACTTCTGACAGCAATAAGAATATAAAGGTCTGCCATTTAGGTGCGTGAAAACAAGCTCCGCAGTAAAACAGACCGACAAGTTTCCTTGCCAACACACAGATGGGATTTACAACATAGTAATTGAAAAAAAAAAAAAAGTGAGTTTAGATCCATGGAGATTGCTTCATAGTTCCCCTGTAATTAGAAGCTGAATCCCTTCATAAATGGAGATTTATATTTCTGATATCATCTTATCTTTTCTGAAAGAGGGGGTTGGTGTACTTTTTAACACTATCAAATTTACTATAAAAAGGCAAACAAAATTTTTCTATCTACTGGCTGCCCATCTCAGATTATAAAAATCAATGATGATTCAGAATTGGTAGCGATGCAATTGGTTAGTGGCCTTCACTGCTATTGCTGGTTATGAAAATATGTGATTTTGGAGACCACTAAGAGTAAATGTGTCCCCTTCAATCTTTAATTTGGTGACAGGCTTTTATTTTGAATTATATCAGATTATTTTATTGAATTGGAAAGTTCTCCAAATATCATTAGTTATAAAGAAAGTTATTCGCCTTGAATTTTTTTATCTTTTAAGCCATCATATCACGTACGTATTGCTGTCTAACGACCAACCCCCAAACTTGGCTTAGAACTGTGGCTTATTAATTCCCGTGACTCTGTAGGTTGGCTGGAAGGTTACCCCACGGGGCTCACCTGAGCTCACTGGTCCAGCTGCATGCAGCTGGTGGGCCAGCTGGGCGCCGAGGCAGCTGTGACAGGAGAGAGGGCCATTCTTTCCCTGTCCGACAGTCCCTTGGAGCTGTCAGAGGAGTCTCCTCAGTTCCCCTTCACATGGCCTTCCATCCCCCAGTGGGTTGGACTGAACTTCTCATAGAAATGTCCAAAAGGGCAAAGGGCAAAGGCCAAAGCTGCCAGGCCTCTTGAGACCTACACCCCTGGACGTGGCGTCGAACCAAGTCACCAGGCAACCCAGGTGCAAGACGTGGAGAAATAGATTCCATCTCTTGCTTTGAGTAGCTACAAAATATTCTGGCCATGTTTTCCCATCTACCACCACCATATAAGTGGAGATGCTATAATATAATCCTCAGTGCTAGCTATGCAAATTATGAAAAAGGTGCCTCAAGACACTTTACCACCATCTTCTAGGAAATTGTAATAACTACACATCTCTCAGGACTTCTAATGGGAATGCTGTTTCCTGGACTCATGCACAGCACGTATGCATAACTGAAAACCATTGTCCTGCTCAGTTTCATACTGAGGGGCACTGTAATAAAGGTAAGGACAGCTAGACACTGGGGGATAGCAGTCACTCATAGGGGGTTAGAAACCAGAAACCTTAGTCTCGAGTACTGATGGGGATGACAGGTTGTAACGGATAAGAGCCCAGACTGCAGAGTCAGACTGTCCTGAATTGGAATCCTGGCTCCATTGTTCACGAACTGTGTGAGCTTAGGCAAAGTACTTCTGTGCCTCAGTTTCCTCCTCTGTAAAATGGGGGTAATGATGATATCCTCCGTCAACTTTTAAGAATCGATTGATGTAAAGCACTTAGAAAGGCTGACATGTAGTAAGTGCTGCATAAGTATTAGCTGTTCTCCTTGCCATCGCCATCATCATCATCATCGGTCAAGGGGGGAATCCATTGACTGAGCACACTACTGAAACAAGGGCAGAGATCTTATAAAACCAACACAGTCATGTCACATCATATCCTGTTCTCGTATCCAAGCTATTTGGAACAGATAGAGGAAAGTTTTTAAAAGACAGTTTTGAATATTTTTGAGATAGAAGTTGAACCAGAAGTTTATCTAGAAATTTTCAAAACTTGGAGAACTAGTTTATGTCATCCAATAATTTGGCAGGAATGGCACCGTGATAACAGGAATAGAATTAAAATGTGAAAATCAGGAAATTGCCCACCGACTTTGGGCTGGATATTTTATTCAAGTAGCTGATGTGAGTCTCTGACTAATCTCTTAGAAATTGAGGTATTCACAGGAAATATCAGTGAGTTTCTAGTAAAAATGTGTTGAGTACATATTTACATATTCACACTAGTGACCTTCCCAGCCCCTCCCCTAGAAGTTCTGTTCCATGAGCACATGTGCGAGGGTCCTGGAATCATGTGTTTTTGCTTTGGTTTTCAGGGAGCAGCCCCAGGGGTTCTTATGATTCGTGTGATTGGGGTGCACTGCTCCCACTCCAGCACGGTCTGTGGGCCAGCAAAGTCCGAATCACTGGGGAGCTTGTTAAAACGTGGGATCTTAGGCTCTGCCCTAGGCCTGCTGATCAGAATCTGCACGTTAGCAAAATCTTCCTTTGATTCCTATGAACATGAAAGTTAGAAAATAACTGGATGACAACTTTTGGTCATAGTGATACTGTTCCATTTTCTGGGTTATTTTCAAACATTATAGTCATATATGTTATACATAATTGTTTGACACACACATATATATACAGAATATATATACATATAATTATATATAACTATATAATGTATTCTGTATACATCTGTACAGAATCTTTTTTACTAATTGAAAAGAGATAATAATTCCCACAAGAATAGCTACCACTTGACAACATCTTGGTCTGACATTAGGCTCTACCGTGTATTTACATAGGCTTAATACATATGTTAAACACAAAACCCAGACCCTCCATAACAAAACTATAGCATTATTTTATCATTATATGATAGTAATTTAGGTGCTCTTGCTTAATTTACAAGTAAAATTCCCTGTAACTATGCTCTTCCTTCCTCTGACTTTTACAAAACTTTAAAAACTTCAGTACTTTAAAGTTAATTCCCCTTTAATTATGTTGCTCAGTTGTGTATATCACTTTACTACTCAAGTACTCTAGTAGTAAGGCATAGTAAATCTCTTTTTATGACTTATTCATTCATTCCTTTAACAAATTATTATTGAGCTCATGTTTCAAGCTTTCTATTCTTGCAAGAAATACAGAAGATAACAAAAGAGCTGTATGTCTTTGAAAAACATCGATCCAATAGAAAAGACAGAAAAGAAAGTGCGCGATCATAACTGGACTCAATAAACAGTTTAATGGCGTTTGGAGGGGAGCAGAGGAGAGGCTCATTCCTGGGGAGGGCTCAGGGAAGACTCACAGAACAAAGCCGAGTCCTAATGGCTTAGCCGAGTTAGCCCAGGTAATGCATTTAGGCAAGTCGTTGAAATGTTGGTGGAGGCCGAATCGCGAATGCCAGGCTAAAGAGTTTGTACATTATTCCAACAGCAATGAGGAGCCATTGAAGAATTTTTTCAGGGGGCAAGATCCTCAGAAGTGCGGTTTGGAAAGATCACCTTGGCAGTTACAAGGAAAATAGAGTTGAGACAGTGGGAGCCACACTGAATGACAAGTCTGGGAGCCAAAACAGTGCACATGGAGGGGAGAAGACAAATTAGAGAAAAGTATGAAAAATAAAATGGACATGGCTTGATGCCCCCTTGGATATAAGGGACACAGGCGAGAGCCAGCTCCAGGATCACTCCTAGGTTTCTGGGTGGATGATGGTGTCGGTCACTGAGGTGGGGAACGCCATAGGAGGAGCAGATCTGGAGGAGAGAATAAGACACACAGTTTGGAGGTCAGGTTCGACGATCCCGTGCATTACGCATTGGAAGTCTGCAGTGCACAGCTAGTCTAGGGCCCAGAGGAGAGGCCCGATTCATCTGTGGGCTGTCTGCCCTGTGGGACTGCCATGAGTCAGAATTGTTCTCATGGGCAATTCTGTCTCGTATTAGCTATCACGTGCTGGGAAGGAATTTTCTTCCCCTTGCACGCTGTGTGTCTTCTTTAAGTGATGCTCTGCAGTAGGAGTCCTCCAAGTTGACCCCCAAATGAACAATATGCAGAATTAAGCAAAAGTCTCCATTCCTTGTAAACAAGCATGAACACTGACTTCCCGGGACACCCCAGGCCGGTAGGTTTCTCTTAAATACAACATTATACATCCTCTCCCGCCTGTTGAGTTGAACATGTACCAGAAGTTAACATTTATACATCCCAGTTGTAGTTGTTATTATAATTATGTAACTTAATTAAACATTGTAGAGCGCCGGGATGTGAATGTGAAAATAATGAAAGTTGTGATTTCTATGAAAATGAAAGCTGAAACAGGGAGCAGAATTAACAAAAGTTCGTTCACATCACAATTGCTGTGAAGCCAGTGATGAGACAAGTATGATGGATTAGGGGAAATAATCATAGTCCGGAAGTACGCAGATTCAGATTGCTTTGCCTGCCTATTAATTCTTCACTCCACTTGCGGGAAGGCAAGCTGGAGACTCTGAGTGAAGGATTGTAGGTATAGTTGATACAAGAAAGATGTTGAGAAATTCTAATCAGAGCACCCATTTTCAAAGGCAAGGTCTTGGCCCTCATCAAAAAACGAAATTAGCAAGTTAATGTTCAGTTATAATTTTATATTAAAATCAAATGTTTAATAAGCTATGTATGAATCTGTTTAAAAAGTGATTTTTATCATAACTGACTTTTTAAATTAAATAACCAAGTGTAGTCCTGATCCCTCCACTATGAGGATTTCTAGTGTTAAATAGACATGAAGTCTGTCGGGTACTGCCTGCAATTTGAGCTTTTTAAAAGAAACTAAGTGGCCACGAAGACCTTGACCTCAGTGCCCACACAGCATAGGACCCTCTGGTGGTAGCTCTACCTTTCATCATAAGTTTAGCTAAAACATTTTCTCACTCTCTACCCCAGTTTTTTCTCCTAAAAAAAAAAATGGCAGTTAAAGAAACTCAACTGCATTTTATTTTTAAAAGTTCAATGTGCCAGAGGCAGTGAAAATTTTTCTTTAACCATATAAGGCACAGGGTGGCCAACACCAGGCCCATGGGCTGAATCCAGCCCTCCACCTTGTTTTTTCTAGCCTGGCACCTTGTTTCTACCTGGTGGCAGCACTGAGTCTCACTTAACTGTGAAGGAGTAGTTACATGTACAGTCCCAAAATTACATTCAGCTCCTTGAAGGCAAATACAAGGCTGATGTGGTCCCCAGTGAAAATGAGTTTGACACCCCTGATATAAGGCAACAAATGTTATAGTTTCTTGCTCCAACCAGATCACAAGAGATACCACCACTCAGTATCATTTAGGATTTCCTGCAGGCATGTTGATGCTGGGAGCTAAAACTCCCTAGAATGTGATTTTGCTGCCTTATTTGCTTTCATTTTTTAAGAAAGTGCATATACACACAATGCACACATGCACACACGCATATGTATACATGTATAAACAAATATATATACTATTTGTTCAAGCAAAAGCCACTAAGTGTGAGTCAGTGTCTCCTGTGTCACACCACACCAACCTGCCTGAAGTGAGGGACTCGTAGGACGAAGCTGACACGTTGGTGGTTCATCCATTGGCTCAAGTTGGGAATGTGGGGGAAACAGTGCCAGCAAACCTACCTTAAAGTCAAGTGTCTCCAGGAAAAAAAAAAAAAACACCCTCAATAATTATTAAGGGAATCCACAAAGAAAATATTTTATTTTCCTTTCTTTAAAAAAAATTCTATATATTAACACGAAGAGATTATAGACTATAGATTATAGACTAGGCTCATGGGTCAAGGATTTCACGTTGCTCTGTGGGTCCGGGTGTTTTTAATTTTACAAATCAAAGAGATTTGTAAGACAGACTTCATACAAGAATTCAGATTTTTTTGTGTTTTTTCATGAAATGAGAAGGACTGACAAGAATCAGCAAGAGCTGCCCAGGCCAGGGGCTTGGTGGGAGCGTGGTCCTGTGCACCAGCTATGGCTTTGATCTTGGGTGGGGTATGTACAGGAGGCAACTGGTCCTTGTTAGGTCCCTTGTTTTGTTCCAAAAATCAGTGTTTCTCTCTCCCCTTGCCTCTCTTCCTCTGCCTCTAAAATCAATAGCTATGTCCTCAGGTGAGGATTAAAAAAAAAAAAGAATCAGCTGGAGCAGAGCTGTGTCTGCCCATTTTAGCGGACAACGTACTTGTCCCGGTCAGGTTCTCACGTCTTTGCTGTAGGCGTTTCAGTTTGCAGCTCTCCCTAGTTTTAGAAAGTAACGATTTCACTTAGCATAATGCTCTCCAGTTCCATCCATACTGTCGTGAAGGGCAGGAGCTCCCTTCTTTCTGCTGCGTAGTATTCCATCATGTAAATGTACCACAGTTTTTTGACCCACTCATTTACTGATGGGCACTTAGGCTGCTTCCAGCACTTGGCCATTGTAAATTGTTCTGCTATGAATATTGGGGTGCATAGGTTCTTTCGAATTGGTATTTCAAGACTAATACCATATGATCTCACCTAGAAGTGGAACCTAATCAACAAAACAAACAAGCAGCAAAATATAACCAGAGACATTGAAATAAAGAACAAACTGACAGTAACCAGAGGGGTGGAGGGAGGGGGATAACTGGGGAAAGAAGGGGAAGGGTAGTCAAGGAACGTGTATAAAGGACACATGGACAAAGCCAAAGGGGG